>WSZQ02039716.1:14142-31564 GCA_019419845.2 Weissflogia rhopalogaster | reverse complement strand
AGGAATGAAGAGTGAAGGTGTATTTATTGTATTTATTGTGCCATATTTATTATTTTGTTAAGTTTGTCAAATAGTTGCAGAGAGATGGAAGAAGGAAAGTAGATAAGCTAAGATGATATGCCAATAAAGGTTGATTTATATATAATAAAATATGTGGTAATTAATTACTCCTAATTTAAAAAATTGAATTCTAAACCATAAGTAGACAACCTTTATTGTCACATTACTCCCCCTCCCCCCTTTCCATTACATACATTCATTATAATAAGTAACAAATGAAACTTAACATACTAAATACTATCAAACAAAAATTGATTAAATAAGTACCATTTCAACAAAAAAATAATCAAATCCGCTAAACTTCTTTTGCACTCTCACTGGATTGGATTGGAAATGGATTAGGGATAGTGATCCCTAATCCATTTCCTATCTAAACCATAAAGGCATGATCAATGTGTGACTTCTAGGCTAAAAACCCGATTATTTTGAATATAATAGCGAACCTCTTAAACTGAAAAACTAGGCAACTTCCTGAACGTAACTTTGCTCTTAAGAATAAAACTATAAAATTTGTAATTTATGAGTTTTATCTTGCAATCGTCCACGAGTAACATTGAATGAATGCGTGAAACGAAGGCGAATTTCGTGAATTTAATGATTGCGAAATCGTGACACACATATTCAACGCAAAACATTCAACCATCGATTGAATTGTCCATGTATTGCAGCAAGGCAGTCGGCAACGAACGCTTGTTCACTGTACAGTTTCGTGTAATCACAGTTCAAGTAGGAACGACCGATAACTAGCAACAAGCTAGTAGAAACTCACAAAAAAAGTCGACGTTCTGCTTCCCCACTGACAGGTTTTTATTTTTAAACACACTCACAGAAAGCCACACTAATTGTACACTCACAAAGTGAATGAACAAACCAAACATTGCGAAATACTATAAATATATTCTTTACTTTGCATAACTACCGGCAACAAATACTAGTTTAGCCTTTAATATGATTATATAACATCACTGATTCTAATAATCCCTACATTATGATGAATATAGTTTCGAAATGTTTTTTAGGAAGAGAGAAAGAAGTCTAGAAAAAATCACAAGACGTCAATCACTCTAATTAAAGTTGATCTTACTCTGAGTTGAGCCAAATTCCACGCACGTGTTTCACCCACATGCACACAGATATAAATTATGGACAAAGTTCAAACTCGACATATTGGTCTAACTGTATTCAGTTCATTCATGTTGTTTCTAGATGTATTGAAACAAAGGAAATGTAGATTAAAATATTGTCAAGTCCTGTTGCTATTATAAACATAACCTTACAATATGTAAAATGAATAATGTTAGGAATATTTGAGGAACAAAAGAGAATATCATTTCCCTGGAGACTAGAACAGTTATAACTCAAAGTTTATGATTATAAAGATAACCTTAAACTACATAAAGCTGAAGTAAAACTGAAAAATGTCGAAAATGAGGTTAAAACTACATTGAACATTCGATAACTTCTTAATTAATAATTAAGTAAAACTACTTAAATAACTTTGTTAAACAGTGTCTGGTCAGACCTTACATTGTTTTATGAAGTTATTGCCATATTTTTGAGAAGATATTGGCACAAACAAGTTTATGCTGCGAAAAGTCACAAAGTAGCAATTATTTTACAATCATAAACATAACCTTAACCCATATAATGTTAAATCTCACCTTTATTACAAAGCGTAGAAGCTCACACGTGTAATCCAACAAAGCCGGCTTCTATTCAAACTCTACTATTCAAAAATGAAAAATAAACTCGTGAATTGATAAATTCATAGGTTATGAACAATATTCAAACTCGACAAATTGGTCCTACATTGTTCTATCAAATTATTGCCATATTTTTGAGAAGATATTGTCAGAAACAAGTTTATGCTTCGAAACGTTATCAAAAAGCATAGAGGCCCACAACAAATCCAGTTTCTTTTCAAACTTAACTATTCAAAGAAGAAAAAAATCGTGAAATGATAAATTCATAGATTATAGACAATGTTCAAACTCGTCAAATTGGTCTAACTGTATTCTGTTCATTTCTGGTGTTTCTGGATGTATAGATACAAAGTAAATAAAGATTAAACTATTCTAAAGTCCTGTTGCTATTATAAACATAACCTAAAAGTCTATTAAATTAATAAAGTTAGGAATATTGCTAGAAAAAAGTGGATATCATTTCCCCGAAGACTAGAACAGGTAACATAACTTAAACTCTAATAACATAAACATAACCTTAAACTACATAAAGCTCAAGTAAACTTGAAAAATGTTGAAAAAGTGGTTAAAACTGCATTCATCGTTTTAACGTCTTAATTAATAATGAGAATATTTAATTTTATAAAACAGTTTCTGGTGACATTGTTCTTACATTGTTTTCGCAAGTTTTTATGTAGTTATTAGCAGAAACAAACATGATCTTAATACATTTAATCTTAAATCTCACCTTTTTTCAAAAAGCGTAGAATCCCACACGTGTAATCCAACGAAATCCTGTTTCTTTTCAACCTCAACTACCCACAGATGAAAAAAAACTGGTGAATACACTTCACTGAATCTATTCAGGTTGCCCTCATGATGTATCACGAAACCAGTTCCACTTCCTTAGGTTAATTTTAGCTGGACTAACCTCAAACTGTCAACTGTGAATATCACACACACGCACACGCGAGTTTA
The DNA here is from genome assembly GCA_019419845.2 of Weissflogia rhopalogaster. Lineage (NCBI taxonomy): Eukaryota > Metazoa > Arthropoda > Insecta > Coleoptera > Staphylinidae > Weissflogia > Weissflogia rhopalogaster. The sequence continues at coordinate 28,844 of WSZQ02039716.1, read as the reverse complement.
GTTAGGTTATCTCCTGTTTTCACTTTTCTTGCAGACTGGTATAGTGACTATACCCATATGGTTATATCATGCTTATTGAGTTTAAACAATTTAAATCAAAAGGAAAGTGCGAATGTTTTTGACAAATCAATACAAATTAACGATGCAGCTTCTTACTTTTTACTGATACTTACTGATGTTAAAGTTCTTTTTTGAGGTTACGTTTGTTTTAACTAAGGATTGTTATGTTAAATTTAAACTTTTGTTCAAAAGAGAGCAGGGTCGTCGTTGTCGCTGCTTTGTGCATCGCAGGCGATGAAGAGAAACCGGTGATCGCTACGAAAACCGACGCTGCACTGCCGAGAGACCACGAGTTGGTTTCGTGGTGCTCGAGTTTGGGTAGTTTACGATGGAGTGAAGCAAGCGAGTACTGCGTGCAAAGCGATTGCGATTGAATCTCGGAATAGTTTCGAAGCTGGGGAGTTTGGTGCGCATGCTCGGAGCTTCTAGCCGCTGCTCGTTGCAATCAAACAATTTATCAAAACGCGCTAATGATACGTTGGGATGAGACTAAACCATCGACGACTATGCGACGCATTCGCAAAACATTTTTAAAATACTTGGAACAGTATTGTGTTTGTTTCGATTACAACACGGAACAAGTACAAACAAGTTATACAACGGAATGGAGTTTTCCTGGTGTAATTACTATGTCATTAACATTAGCATATTTGAAGTTATTGACACACAAATTAGTTGAAATATAAATTAGTAGTAAAACATAGACAACTACAAACAAAAGAAATACTCAATAGTAGACGTGTCAGATGATGATGAAATATCAATTTTCGTCGTTATCATACGACTAACAATAACAAAAAATTACAGATACAGGTTAGAAACACTGCTGTAGTCGGTGTATGAGTCCGCGATACCATATGAATTAATGATCAGTGCAGATTGTTGGGAATTGTAATTAGTCCTGAAACCAATATACAGATCGCGCGCCTATGGAATATCAAGTTGATTGATATTGATAATATCGATATTTCCAAGACGATATTCCAATATCTATATTTCAAAAAATTGGAAATATCGATTTCGACAAAGATCGATATTTCAACATCGTGTGACATGTCTAGCTTAGTAATAAATCCCAGTCGAACTTCCCTTCTTCTTTTCTCCTTGGAGACCCTCTATTCCCTCTCTCCTAACGACCCCATGATCACATTTCATATCTCTGTCTCGCTAGCATACTTCTCGCCTATTCTTGAATCATCTGTTTTTCGGTTGTATAGCGTTTTTAACGCCTTCCGAACACGTTAGCTGTCACCCCGCCTGATCGGGTCTCTCCGTACGTGGATTAGCATTTGTTTGTTTTTACGGATCAGTTGCAGGCCCATCGCCCAATCCTCCTCCTTATTCAGGACTTGGGAAAGTGATACCGGAAATCTAACCCGGAACCTCTGCGTTACCACGCTAGTGCGTAACCACTACGCCACGCACTCCACTTGAATCATTCCCATGCTAATTGTAAATGAATCCAAGTATCCTATCTCTATTCACATAGTATATACCTTCTAAACTCGTCTCCCATCCATACTTTTCAACCTCTCTCTTCTGAACCATATCTTGTTTGTGGTAGAGTCTCTTTTTCCAGTGCTCCTTTTTCTCTGCAACCAATTTATACCGGCCTCCTCCCCATATTTTGTATTGCCTGGTACCCAGGGTTGTAGACGCTTCCCTTAATGTGCCCCTGTCTAAGTTGCTCCTCTACTTCTTAGACTCTTACCCTCATTACCCCTTCTACCAATCCCCACGAATTCTAAGTATCAATGAATTTAAAGTATGAACAAAATACCATATTGCGCAGATGGTACTTAATTTGTTCATGCCCTCTACAGTTTGTTTTATAGCCATTTTATTGCTATCAGACCGACGCCAATGTTTAAATTAAGCTGTCGATCTATTAAGTCGGCTGGCGATTGATAAATTTCGCATTAATTAATATTGATTGATGATTTACGCCGTTGAAGGAACCGTGCAGACGCGATGTGAATTGCGCACATGTTACGTTGTTTCTACAGTGACGGTGCGTCGCTAAACCACCAACAAACACAAACAAATCGAAAATCAACACATCGCCTCGATGTTGAAATAGATAAGCCGTCTTAAAACTAGTTCCTAGTCTAGCTAGACCAGCTTACCTACCCACCTTCTCGTCTCTCACCTCTCTCCGCACCTAACGCGTTTCTTACTAAATTCTAGTTATACAAACGAAATAAACGAAGGAAGATTCATAGGATCTAGTAGTAAAACATGTTCTTATATAAGAACCATTAATTATTTAAGATTATAGTAAGCTACTTAAAAATTTACAATGAAATTATGCCGTAATAACATCCAGAGAAACTATAAAAGTTTAAAGATACTTCTAATACAAATTTCAGTAGAAAATCAAGATTTTTACGTAATTTATGATGATAAAATCTATAATTCATGATTCATTTCCATTTTTATGTTAAGTAAACACTAATAAAAGAGATAATAGCTGTTAATAATATAAAGTAAGTTGCCTTGTATAGGCAGCCAAATATACTTTAATACCTATTCAAGGACGTGACGTGTACATTTTACACTAAGGTTATGTTCAATAAACCTTTCAAATAATTAATTACGCATTGAAATTTAAACGTGAGAATACGATAGGTATTGTTACCTGCGTATTATGGTTATATATACTTGTACACCAGCCAAGGACGTAAAAACGTGTAAATTATGCACGATATGTACGTAGATGCGACGATGACAAAGACTTCTGACATTGTGTGACATTTCAAATGATTCACATCATTTCTAATGTTACAGTTATTAAAATTAATGACTTTTCATATTATAGTACGGTATGAGATATAATCTCGTAGTTTTACTGTGACATTTGCGTCAGTCAACATGAGATACTAAAATTAAATGTAAAAATAAATGAACAAAGAGTTGATTGCAGGTGTAATTACACACTGCATAGGAAAAACACTAACATACTGAATATAATTGGCAATTACTTGAAATTATTTTTCTAGGAATTCACTGGACAATTGTTAGAAAATTATTTTCTCCTGATTTGATTTACAACTCAACGTTTAAAAAACAATTCTCAGGTTATGTTTTCATATTCTTAACCTTTAATTTTTTTAATACTTTTTCGTGTGCTGATAAATGAAAGAAACAACTTAAAGACAATACCTTAAGATAGAACATAAGTTCACTAACCTTGTTTTTGTTTACAGACTAAACAAGTTTTCCAAAAATAATAGGTTGATAACTGCTTCCGGCTATTAACTAGTATATTTGTTTAGGGTAGTACATATTATTATCTCCATCTTTATCAAATTCGTCTAGGTTCTCAAAAAATGTTTGCGTTGATAATATTGAAAAGTGTCTGCCAGCTATCCAGCAAGGTCACATTAGAATATTATGTTCTAATAACCAATATTTAGAGATTTCAGGTCATATAGTAATCTATGTTTCAAGCTGTAGTATTAAGCTCATGTGTGGTATGTTTTTTTGCTATATGGAATATCGTAAAATAATCCTACATTTCATATGAAGTAAAGAAAAACTAATAAATGCACGTATTCAAGACGTTTAAACGCCGTGTGCGTGTCTACATTTGTTTCCGTATAATGTTTATTTCCTTGCATTAATTGAATGTTGTTTTCATTTAATTTATTGTTAATGTTATTTTCATTAGAGAATTACGTATTCATATGATTTTTCAAATTATAATTGCATTTTTATGAATATTACATAATGAATAATATCTACACAGTATCTACGTATACATAAATGGATTCATGTATTAATTTGTGTTTGTATATACAAAACGTGATTCAATTCCCACAAAAACATCACAACCTGACTTATACCAGAACTTCGCACAAGCCTAAGAGGACTGTCACATCGGCGGTGTGGCCTCGCTTCGAATTTCGAGGCTCGATGCGTCCACACAGCGAGCGTGTTTCGGCTTCGTATTTCGGTGGCATCCACCCGTAGGCTTCGGTGCGCCCTTGTGTTGGCATCGTCTATACCGTTGATGGATTCATGACTTCTACACATATTCAGATTGGTTTTTTCTTCATTTCATCTTACCTACTTTTTGTTAGGAAGGTTCGTTATCTCCACGACAAAGTTTGTGAAGTCCGACCAGTTTAATTAGCCTGACTTTGAGCAAACTAGCAACATTACCTCTTCTTAACTACATTTGTTTGACAAGGGTAGGCATAGCAGCCCGAAGCCAAAGTAGCCGGTGTGAACGACACTTGAAGCTACACATTTTGGTCCCACCAAAGCGCGTCACATACATACACCAAAACATCACAATCAGAAACGCTAAAATTTCGGACACACCAGGCACTTTACACCCAGCCACTCGCCAGAACTTCACACACACACACACACACCACAAAATTTTACATACGCCCAATTTTTTCCTCAATAGAATTGAAGAAAGCAAAAATCTATATGCAATACATTTAAACATTTTGAAGATGTTAATACAGGTGTTGGATAAATGGCCGAGTGAAAGTTTCATCATGCGAGATTAAGTTTTCACATCGCAACTAGGTCGATAGATAATTACAAAAAACATATTGTGTTGGTCGTGTTCCATGCGTCAATTTAATTTAGTTTACAGTATTTTGTACTCTTTTATTATTCCACATTCGAACGAAATATACTAACCAACAGTTTTCATATAATAAAAGTTGCCATCATATTAGTATATATCTCAATCAACATCACTCGCTTTACTTCGTTACAGACTAGTCACAGAGTGGTAACCAGCCCCGATTCAATTAGATGCTAAATTCTATATGTTCACGTGTTCGTTAGTTCATCGCAATACGGCCACAATCAACGAAAAATCGAGCGCATTTGCATACGACAAACAACGTTTCGAACAACATTTCTTACGAAGGAGGACAATAAAAAGATAGATCACAGCGTGAGACTCCCGAAAAAAGACAACAACCCTCGCACGTTTCCTGCATCAAAATGGTTTACAAAACAAAAAAAAATAGATATACTTAAATATAGTATACGTCAAACAAAATACGCCAGAAACGAATTTTGTTCTGTGTTCATGTTCAATATGTTTCTGAATGTTCGGAATCTCGTTATTAGTTTCTTTTAGTGTATGTGTGTTTTGTTTTTCTGCAACAAAACTCGGCTACTGCAATCGGGATGAATGTTTATTGAAAACTAAGGCCACCGCCGGCGCTGCCCGCTGCTCCGGCACCGCCGCCACCCGGCGACGCGCCACTCAGTGGGCCGTCCTCGAAGATCGGCGGCTGTGGCTGGAACTGCTCGGCGGAGAGGCGCGTGAAGAGGATGCCGACGCCCTCGATAAGCGCGAGCAGCACGCCGCCGATGAAGGCGCTGCCCGCCATCGCCGAGACACCGTTGCGCGCCGCGAGTATGCCGCCGGTGGCTGCGCCGCTGATGATCGAGTTCCACGGATCCTCCTTCTTGCGGATGTGGATCAATGCGCAGTCGATCGTCGAGAACATACCGCCCCATACGGCGAAGTTGCCGGCGATGATCGGTGAACGCTGTTTTATTGCTGTTAACGATCCAGCCTGTAAATAATACACACATTTTCCAACGTTAAATTGATCATAAGTATTTTTACATTTTAACAATTCAAATTATGACTAGGGTTATTTTTGTCCATTGAATTGTTTGTATTTCAATTATAAAATTCATGTAAAATAATTAAACTTATCGTTCTGTATTTTGGGTTGCATAAATTAAGAAAATATTTCTGAAGGAACATTCTAGAAATCAATCAATGTTTTTCAAATTATGATCACTACAGAAAATCAAAACATTATACAGCTAATAACTAAATATAATTTTAGTTTAAGCTTACTATTAGAGAGAAAGAAGAAAGGAAACACTTACAAATCGCCTGCTAAATCCAGAAGGTGCATTTCTGAAACCTTTTACACTCTGGAAAACACCGCCACCAATCAACCCCATTGTGAATGCACCGCCGCAATCATCGACAATCCGCCATGGACACGGCTCTCTTGTATACTCCTCCATTATTTGAAAATCTGTCTGTTGTTTTCTACGAGGAAATCCTAAGCAAGATATGTGTGTGCGATCCGAAGGTGCACACCTAACCTAAAAACACATGATTACATAAAATCTCGTCCACTAACATATAGTAACTAACCGGACTATGCGAATGTACTTACAATTTACAATAATCCCAAACCTCCTTCGTCTCAGAATGTAGATCATACACAATTTAAACGACGGCAAGGCGCACCAATTCTATGGCTGCGTTCGGGGATCCGGATGACACACGCTCATGTCAACGATGGCGACACTCACCGACTTCGTTCGACCAGGCGTAATAAAAAAAATGCGGCAAATACGAGCCTGACGGCGTATGACACTGAATTGAAATTTTTGAGTGACAATCCAACTGAAAACTGATGGCTCAGACACGCACAATCGGGCGCGGATCGTCGGATTCGAGGAGGAATAAATACGTTGGTTGGCTCTTGGTCGTCGTCGACCAGCGGCGAAGACGAGCACTAGGTGAACATCGTTTGGGGTTAGAACTGGTGGGGGAACGGTGTGGCGCGAAATTTGAAATACGTCACAATGGTGGGTAAAAATAGCTCTGAGAATATGATTTTCGAGGCGTCGCGACGCATTTTGTAACATCTACCACTTAAAAATAGCTTGGGAACGGCGTTGGACTGCAAGATCGCCAGTTCCAGGTTTCGTTCGTAATTCGACGAGTGTAAAATGGCTACCAAAAACGACGACACTAAGGTAACTTCTTTATCTCCATTTTTATAAATGTTACACAAATTTTGATGTTATACATCAATCTTCTCCTATAATCCTCACTATAATACGCTTATCTTTGAAGTAATTACCTTAAAATAGCTTAAGTCGCTTAAAAACGCGTAATATTGCCTTTTTTAGGTCCCGGAAGTGGGTACCGGTGATTCAACCAAGAAAGAATTGCAAGTGAGTTCTTTAATGTAGTTATTTCGAGTTTTACCAACTAATTACCATAAATCCAGGCAAAAACAGAAGAATGCGAGTTATTAAAAGCAAAACTAGCAAGAATGGAACTAGACCTCCTGGAATCTCGTATGAAAGTGACTCAAAACCAATCAGAAGTGGACGAAATCCACAAAATGAAAGAAATCTCCGAGGAGATGTTAACGAAGGCGAAGAGTATAATCTTCGAGAAAGTCAAGACGTGTAAAAATCAAGAACTGCAAATTGAGGCGTTAAATGCACAAGTCACCTCGCTGAAAGATGTAGTATCAATTACTAAAAATCTTCTGGAGATTCGTAATATTGAAGTGACACACCTGCAGGACCAAATCAACGCCATGAATGGGAAAATCGAGTGCGAAAAAGAGCGTCAGGAGTTGGTGCATAAGAAACTCGAGAAGATGATTCGCATGAATGCAGATTTAAAACGCGAGTATGAAACGCAGTTGGTGTTATTTAATGCACTTCGGGATAGGTATCGTGAAAGAGAGTTGGCGAGGGATGTCGTGGAAGATACGAGCAATGATGGGAAATCGTCAACGACGGAATCTGGGGAAAGTGCGGCTATTTCGAATGGTCCCGCTGATAGTACCAAATCGTAGAAGACTTGCGCAAAAATTACGGAAAACTAGTTTATAAACGAGATAATTAAATTGCTCTCATATGTATGTATGCTATAACTAAAGAAATGTGTAATGTCGTGGTTAAGCCTGCATACTTTTGACAATGTTTTGTAAAATTTTTAAAACTAGTCCAATAAGTTGTTACAATTAAAAGAATATCAATTCATCGACGTTGATTTTATCTTACCTTATTAACAAAATTTTCAACTTGTTCTGCTTTGTCGCATTTAAAGTTAAATGTATACATTTACATAAATCTTCAACTAGCGACATCTTGTAGACAATTGCTGATTTATAAAGCACAAATAAAAATTAGTTATTTACAATGTTAATGTTATTATTAATGTTTGTTATTATTTAAAGTATCAACTTTTGTTTCTGCCAAGAAATGGTATCCTGAGTTATGTTAAGAAAATGTTAAATTCTTATAAAACAACAGTTAAATATGATTGAATCTTGTACGCATAGGCAAAAAGGAAATATACAAAAAAGACAATAGAAAAGTACTGAGTTATATATTTTAATAATCAAATTCAAATATTTACGATTTTCCAACATTTAACATATGATAAATTACCCCAGCCTGGAATTGGCGATGGTTTCAAGTCGAATTCGCTTAGAATTTGTTGTATTACAAGTACGTAATAATCATATGCCTATGAGTGATTTATAAATATTTTTATATATACAGTTATGTACAATAAACCGTCCGCCCGATTGCATACAATCCTAGTTTTAGGGTGTCCCGTGTACAGAATTTCTGCAATTGCAAGAAAAATCGTGCTCGATTTCCAAAAGTCGGCCATAATTGGATTTGTTCGAGAATGGCACACTGTTACACATTGCGTCGTTTCGCCACACTTGAAGATAACGGATAGAAAAATTTGTAAAAAAAAGAGATACTGATTGTGAGCGATGCTGAAATTCTACGCCCATTTTTTCTAAAAACTAAGACATCACTTAAGCATTGTCCTATTAAATATGATTTTTTTCATCTTAAAACAAATTCCAAAAGATATAATTTTTAACAAAATAAGATTTTGGCGCGATTTCTAATTTGGTAGAATTTACACGCCATTTCGAATGCGATATATTTTGGCATAATTCGTTTTCTTTTTCATTCCCCGAAAATTGTTGTTTGTTTGTTGGATTTTATTTGATAGGACAATGTGGTACACCATTCTGCACAGGAATAACACCTAGAGTTTTTTCGTCTAAACACATTTTGCACGTGCTTAAAGTACGTGTGAAACTATAATAAATATCTCCTCCATCCAGCAAAGATCAAAAATTACCTCGACTAACTTTCCTTCGATTAACTATAAGCAAAAATTATTAATAATCGTCTCTATCGTTTTTTTTTCTTTGGCCACTAAGTACTAAATACGACAATGTCAAAAATGTCATGGTTATCATCAACAGTCCAAAAAACTGCATCCATTTTTTGTTTGAAAATTGTTTTGTTTTACATTGACTCAGATTCACAGCCGTGAATATATCCGATTATTGGTTGTTTTGCGGCTCATTCATTTCGCGTTATACCTTTAGGCTGATTACCAAGTGGCTAACTGATATCATCATCGTTGATGGATTCCTATAGTTTGACTAGAACATCGCGGATAAAATCGTCCCCTTTGTTTTCTCCTTTCACACACACCCACTTTTCGTGTTTTCGTTTCGTGTGCTCCGAAAGAGCACTTAAAAGTTGGTGTCGTAATCGGATCGACGGCGGCCGTAACCACCCCCGCTGCCTCCGCCACTGTGACTGCTCCCCGGATGGTTGCCGTAGTACGCGTTGTAGTAGTAACCATTCCATTCCGACCGCCAGCTGTCGTAGAGGTTCGCCATGCTGTTGTCGTGGATCGACCCGGTGGACCTCTGCGAAAGTTACCAACATCGAAAACGTTACCAATTACCCTTCGAATTCCTTTCGAACGTTCCGCCGTCATTCAAAATGCTTAATTACCTTCTTGGGAATTTTCTGTTCGTACGGATGGCGATCATTCCACACGTCCTCCATGTTGTACAAATCGTCAGCGGCGTAATTATCGAAGCCAGTCATGTGGTTTTTGTTCAATTCGTTGAGCATGTCGTCGCTCAGCGGTGTTGGTTGCTTTTTTTTGGCGTTCTTTTGTCTTTGTACCAACTGGGAATACAATAAAAGTTGAATTTTATGACAATTTTAACATACGATTATAACTTAGTAATAATTACTTATTATCAAAAACTTACCACTGTAACACCAAAAATAATAACAAACATCAACGAAGCCAAACCAATGACAATGACAGCAATGGCCCATTGCGGTAGCAGGACATTTTCATCGGCATATCCGACAGTGGGGTATACTTGCTTGGGAAGAACTGGAAAATGATCAAAAGTTATTTCCGCGAATTTTCGTCCACTTGCCAACGTTAACGCCGTACCGATAAAGTCCGTATATTTGGGATCGACAACAAAATTGCCGAAACTCAGTCGGCCCTCGACTTGGGAGTTGTCCATTTCAATGGCGCTGGATTTCGGCTCCCGATTGGTGCTCGCCTGTACTTTCGGTCCAGGAACGTCCTCCAATGACTCGTGGAAAAGCTTCTTAATTTCCAACGTATCTACCTGCCGGCCCAGATCGTTTAATTCCACGAGATAGTCGACAAGCACGCTTCCCTCGCTAAATCCATCGATTCGTATCTTTTTGTACCATTTGTTGAGGACTCCGGAGCGACTATACACATCTTCCAACTAAATTGAATTGAAATTGATCGATTAACAACAAAATAACAAAAATGTTACAACTTCTCTTTCAAAAAATTAAGCTGGGGACGTTTTTGTAGATTTGGGAACATTTGTAAATAAATTTGGAACATTTAAGACTTTAAAACTTTAGGAACATTTTAAGAGAAGTAAACCATAAATACCTGTGATTGAACTTCATTAGCCAAAATCTGCCACTCCCTAGTATTCCGATCCAACAATTCCGGCACCCACTTAGCACCTCCTACAAGTTTAATCGTTCCAGCAAGGTCACACTCCTTCACACAGTAGCCAGGCGTTGTCGGTTTGGGCGTCGTAGTTGTGGTCGTCGTCGTCGTGGTCGTAGTCGTCGTCGTTGTGGTCGAGCTAGTATTGTTCAGATTCACCACTGAGAAAGTAATATTTTTCGCAGCTTCCAACAATTTCTCAATAGAAATCGGTGTCGTTGATGGTGTTGGCCATCCAGTAAACTCCGTAGTCGCACGAGTAGGCAACCCCTTTCGAATTTGAGGGGTTGGCACGCCAGAATTACCAGAATTATTACCATTGCCACTTGCAGGAGCAGCTCCCTCCCCAGGAATACTCCTCGGCGTAGTAAGTCTCCCAGCGAAAGACTTACGATGTGTTCCCTGCGGCAAACCAGCGGCTCGGCCAGGGAACACAAGTTTACTTCCACTAGAGGTGGTACTAGTAGTTGTAGAAACCGTAGTCGTCTCTGTTTTCTCCACTTTTGGTTGTGGAGTCGTCGATTTTGGACTGAATCGTCCCTTGTACCCTGGTGGCAAGAAGGCTGCGATGTCATCCATGGTAATTCCCTTGAGAACAGATTCAGGATTTGGTTTTTCTGTAGTACCCCGGAAACCAGGTGGGAGCAAAGAGGATACATCTTCAAAGGTGACACCTTTAAGAAGTGGAGCCTTAGTTGTTGACTTCGGGGGTGCTTCAGAAGATAGTTTATAACCTGGTGGAAGGAACGCTGTAAGATCATCCACAGTTATGCCAGCCAACGGAGACTTCTTTGTTGTGGTCGGAACAGTTGGAGTAGAAGTAGTCGTTTTAGGCTGCTTGTAACCTGGAGGTAAGAATTTCGCTAGATCATCCTGAGTAAAGCCTTTGAAAATATCTTTAGTAGTCTTCTGTCCCGAAGTAGTAGATGGAACTGGAGCAACTGTTGTTGAATAACCACTTGGCAAGAACAGAGAAATATCAATCCCTCGAGCATTCCCAATAATACTTTCCAAAGCTGGAACCTCCTTAACTTCCTTATTCTCAACCTTTCCTGCTGCAGTTGTAGTTACACTAGCCAATGTTGTACTACTAACCTGAGATTCCTTAAACCCAGGAGGTAATAAAGCAGTCAAATCCACTTGTTTCACCTTCAAACCAGCAATCTCTATCTTTGGCACTTCAGTAGTGGTCGGAACTTTGACCAAAATATCCCCAATTGTCTTAGGGGCATCATCATCAGTTTTTCCTCTAAATCCAGGAGGCAAGAACTTAGAAATATCCGAAACAGTTACCTTCGTCTCTACGTTAGGCTTGATTGCTTCATCAGATTGAACATGGACAGGTTTCGCCGTTTTCGGAGGACGCGTCTGATACTTTGGCTTGAACGTAGGTCGAGCTTCCGGACTAAATTTCTTGATGACAACAGGTGGATGAGGTTTAGGTATAGGCGTCGTGATCTCCACATCAATCATCGTGGTACCATTCGCAGTACTCTCCGTAATAACAGTAATATTATTCCCCTTAAAACCACTCAGTAAACTGCTAGACAAGTCAGATTGAACCTCATCCAATTTATCAATAAGACTCTCCGTGCTTGTATTGGGCTTAGCTGAGATTGTAATGGGAATCTCTTCCGTAACCGGGGAGTTTACAACTGTACTTGTTTCTAATTCCGGATCATCATTAAGCAATTTAGTCTTTGTTTCCTGTTCAACCAATGAATTTGGGAGATATCTAGCTCCGGAGACCGATCGCGAGGTTTGTACAGAAGCCACAACTACCCAAGTCTCACTACTATCATCTACAGTCACACTTGTGGGAGTAGGTGTCGTTAATTGTTCGTTTCTTTCTGGAACTAAAGTGCTATTAACCACACTCTTGGTAGTGACCACCTGAACGACAGGAGCTAAAGTAGGCTCTGGTTCTTCGGTGGTATCAATCACGGTGCTATCAATGAATCCCTTAAAGTTGTCGTCCTTAACCATAGTAGAAGGTTTCATAGTCAAGACTTCGTAACTTTCTGTGATATTCACAATCGAAGGTCCTTCCGTCGTCAACTCATTTGTGGAATAATCATGTTCTTCTTCACCATCTTCAAGCTCTTCAACCTCCTCTGAAGACACGTTATTTTCACTGCTGCTCCTATATTCATAATCTGGAACAGGAGTGGTATCTTCTTCAATTTCCTCTTCGTATTCCAACTCCTGATCTTGTTCCTCACTAGAAGTCTTAACCTTAGGAGAAATGGTAAAGAACTGATCTGGGGGTAGAGTCACGGGTTCCTTTATAATCTCCACATCATTCTTGTGGTTGGAATTATCATCATTCTCATCCTTAAAGTCTTCTAAAAGAGGGTCTATGCTCCTTTCCGTGGTAGTGCTGGTAGGAAGTAGTTTGAAGGGGAATCTTCGATGTAGAGTCGTAGCCGGAACTGGCGTAGTCGTAGGAGGAGAAATCTTCGACCCGTAAACCTCTCCACTGGTATCAACATAATACTCCTTTATCTGCTTTCTCTTATGATTATTGCCATCAGGAGCAAAGATCCTAGTCCGATGATTCAGAATGCCCTGATTGTTCACCAAGAGGTCATTGTGCTTCTGTTCAGTGCTGACATCATTATCCGGGAATCGAAAAGTAGGATTAGGTTGCCGTTGGAGTTGAGCCTGGACTTGTGGCTGAGCTTGATTCTGACTGAACGAAGAAGGTTTGAACGGCGACGGACGATTACTAAACTCTGGTGGAAGATCGGCAGGACTCTCAATGGTGATCTCCCCGAGGAAGGTCTCAGTCTGAGGGTCATGATGGGCTTTGAGCAGGTGAGCGTAGTTCGGACGGTGTGTAGACGGGACGACATGTTCAGTGCGATACTGATGAGAGTGGCTGTTGCCATTCGCACGATACGTGTTCGATTGAGGCGGTTGCTGTGGGGGTGGCTGCGGCGGGGATGGGGCACGGAACGCCGACGGTGCCTGCTGTTGGGGCGTGAAGCGATACTGTGGCAGCGTTTGCTGGAGGTGCAGGGGTAGATCGGAGGTCTGAAGGTCACGTGCGGGTGGCGCAAAGTACGTGTCGGCGACGGCCTCCTGTTGATAGCTTGTCGGCGGGCGGCGGTTGTACGCGACGTAATCGTTCGCCGACTGGTGCTGATAGTTGGGGATGTAACGTGCCTGCGGCGCTCCGAAGTAATAATTATCTGCAAAGAGGAATTAAAGACGTCAGCAATAAACCTTTCAATAAACCCATCGCCAGACTGACAAGCCAGTTCAATACGAAATGCTGAGTTGAATGTTTGCCCTTGATCTTTATGCAAACCAGTTCTACTTTTCCTGTCTTAATGCTGATTATGTTGTTGTTGAATTGCAACAATTATCAACTTGTGTCAACAATAATTGAATTGTTATTTATGTGATCGTAATGTTTCATTAATGAAAATTCCGGTTTCCTTGGTTTTTATAGGTTTTAAAATGACAGGAATGGAAAAATAAAGAGTTTAACCTTTAAAATTTATGCTAATGCATGTCAGTTGTTTTTATTATTACTAGTTTTAGGTTACTTTGCGTCATTAATGGTTATAGTAATGTTTTATCAAGCAATTTCCTGGTTTTTATATTCATCCCTTTTTACACCAAGGATGACTATATAGGAAGAATATAGTTCCAACATTTGATAGAGAATTTTATAGGCTTTAATATGATGTATATTGATACATTACATCTAGCAAAATATAAACGTTATGTGTAATTTTATGGATAAAAATATAAAAATGTACAAATATTTATTATACGAAATAAAATTTTTAAAAGGTTATACTTTTAAAATGATCGCAGTGCGGAATGATGACCCTTCATTATTTGATAGAAAATTTTATGGACTTTAAAATGCTATATATCAACAAAACATATCTAGCCCAACATAAAAGTTATTTCAAGTTTTGAATAAAAAAAGTGATATTGCAACATGATTTTTTCATACGACATAACGTTTTCAAACCGGTCAAATTTAGAAATGATTGAGGTTAGAAATGATAAACCTTAATTA
>WSZQ02039605.1:0-31569 GCA_019419845.2 Weissflogia rhopalogaster | reverse complement strand
AGAGGTATAGAAAAGTAGTTGAAGAAATGTAAATACTAAATCTAAAGCATGCCAAAATGTGGCGGGAAACGCCACATTTCTAAACATTCTACGATACGTCCAGAATGTCATTGTAGCCTTTTGGAATGTTTTCTCAACATGGTTTGGTCAGTTTAACTTTGCTTGGCTAGGTTGGAGCCTAGATACTTAACTTCTCTGGTGCACTCTATCGTGTTACCCTTCAAACTAGGCGGAAGTGGACCCGTTTTTCTATTCCGTGTGAATGAAATGATAACTGTTTTTGTCGGGTTAATTATGAACCATTCCAGCTGGCATCATTTGTAGACCTTGTCCTTAAGCCCCCCTGAGAGAGGGATGATGGCGATTCATCATATTTCCCTTTGTACTTATTTCTGGTACCTTGCCTTTGACAGGGCATCTAAAAGGACGGCACCACCAAACACCTTAGAAAAGGTGAGAGAACTCTTCATCACAACCAGTGATGGCGGTTGCCCGAATATCCTGCAGGTCGACAGTGCTGGTCCTTTTCCCTGCAATGTGTGATGATACCTCACACTTAATTATTAGTTTGGGAAATGTGAGGGTTCCCTACAAACAAACAATGAAGTGTATGATATTACCTGAAAAGGCTTATATTTTGTGAGTAATTTGAGAATAAAATGAAATTGCTCGATTAAAATTTATGAAATTAATGTATTAATGTATTAATTTAATATGAAAATAGGCCATCAGTATACATAATATTTAGTTATACAGAAATAAAAATTATTTTTATTGCGAAAAGAACGAACTATGTTTTGTATATATTTTACAGACTAACAATACAATATAATTTGGTAGTGAGATGGTAATTTAAGTAATCTTTTGCTTCCCAGATGTCACTTTAACGCCTAGCGTCAACTACTGGAAACAAAATCGATCATATGACTTCCTCCTGAGTTGTAGGTCGCCTGACCAGCTGAAAGCATCGTCGCTTCATTCCTGCTGCGAAATTCGCCTGCGATAATCAACAACTATGGCTAGTCAAACCCAGGGCATTCAACAACTCCTCGCGGCTGAAAAGCGCGCTGCCGAGAAGGTTTCTGAAGCTCGCAAGCGTAAGTTTTCCACCAACAACAAATATTACATTATGGGTGTTTCCATTCATCACAAGTTCTAAGTCACAAGACCATACAAGAACTTCTAACGTATTAATCTACGTATTAATCTCATTTTGCGGAATAGGTAAGGCGAGGCGACTCAAGCAGGCCAAGGAAGAAGCCCAGGAGGAGATCGAGAAATACCGTGGTGACCGCGAACGCCAGTTTAAGGAGTTCGAGGCCAAACACATGGGCTCCAGGGAAGATGTGGCCGCGAAGATTGATCAGGACACCAGGCATCGTATCGATGAAATGAATAGGGCTATTCTCAGCCAGAAGGAGCCTGTAAGTTTTATATTTAATTAATCTTTTTTTTTTGTTTACATTTTACTTTGCAGGTCATGAGGGAGATTCTTGGATTGGTTTACGACATTAGACCAGAAATGCACAAGAATTACCGCGTTTAAATGCCCTCACCGCCAGCTTAACTTAATAAACGTTCACAAATGTACTCAAATTTCCTGTTAATCTTTTCGATGTTATATTCATTCCACATTATTTGTTGCAAATGTGCAATTAATGTCCAAGTTACGTACGAAAAATGGTTGATTGATAGTCACCCTCATGTACAGTATTGTGTAGAGCTTTGATTGTAGAAAATATACAGATTGGATGTTACTTTGGCATGTATTTTCTATAAACCTTCATTCTAATTCTATAATATGGAATCAGGTGATATCAAACATTTTTTCATTATGTTTTTCGAAACTAGTACGAGTTGCAAACATTTGGTCCTTCTCAATTAGTGGTGGTATCTGCGCATGCGTGAGAAATGCAGCTTGTGGTGAGACCCTTGGGCCCCCATAGAATCTTTTACAATGTGTGGTAAATGATTTTGTTGGGAGCCAGGAGATTTAGTCAGTAAGCCAAAAAGTGTATTATTATCAGTGCATTTTCGAAACTTCTAATAGTAGTACTACTACTAGGCGAAATTTGCAGATTTCATGGGGGTTACGGCCCCGCTTGTCTGGTAGTGCAGTGGAATGTCATTTCGTCTCTCTCGTTCCATACCATACGCGACCATTGCTTATATTCGGTACTGTCTAATTGTGAGCCACAGTACCATCTGTGTCTGTTAATGAGCTGGTCAGTGCGGCTTGACGTGACCCTTTGATCGCACCAGAGGAAATATATCATAGAGAAGTAAATGTTTTACCTGCGACCTTGAAAATTTGTTTATGTATTATCTATGGGTCGCACCGACAAAATACGATTTATATCGAATTTATACATGTGATATTTCAATTTTTGAACCATAAATATGTCATTAAAAGCTCATGAATCTATTATGAATTTGATCTCTATTAATCATTGTGAATATTTTGTGTTTACTTATTATATTACCTTACCTTATTTATTACCTTAATTATTAACTAGAAGAATTATGTGATGTCTGATGATTAGCCAGTAATTGCGGCCGATACAGGCATCTTCCACCAATGAACAATGTAAGTTTGTTGTTCTCAACAGCATATTAAGGCTCTAGATCTCGTAAACAAGCTGTCAAATTTTATTACCCTCTCCCCACTCTTTTGGGTAGAAAAATGAGTCATCATCCGAAAAATTGGCTAAAATAGTTGAGCCATCCGCCACCAGAGTAAATTTTACAGTTTTTAAAAATTACAGTTTTAGTCATGGCATCGCATAGGGAAATAAAATTGATGTACGTATACGACTGTATAACCTAGAAAGCCGAAAACACAGATCATTTCTTAGTTACTCTGCCAGGGTTCTGGCATAAATTCTACCTCGTACAAGTGTATCTCTCCTTCCCTATATTCCTAGCCTATGGGATGCGGAGTATAATTTCATTTATTCTAGTTTTGAGCATTTATGACTAAAACCTACACTATTCATTTCAAAATCATTCAGAAAACCACGTAGATGATAGTACAATAAAATCGGTCACAAGAGGTAGCTGTAATATATCCTGCCTGTAATGAAATATTTTCCAGGTTCGTTTTGCAGGTTTATATTTGGTACTGTATTGATCTATAGAATGCGCAAATCTTGCTTGTACAACCTTATTTCCCGGTGCATTGTATTATTTTGAGGCCTTCCTCCATAGATGATATATTACATGAACAGGTAATAACGAGATATTTCGACGAAAAAATCTATGCCTCAGTCATGACAGTTGACAGCGTTCGTATTTATCCTTGGACTACTTGAACTTGAAGTACAGTTTGCAGCAATCGGGTGCGTACGTCTTTCGTCAGGTTTACATGACAAAATTCAAATTCCCAAATCCTATGGTGGGCAAGTAGATCCAGTGACATTTACGATCATAGTCGATCATGACCGATACTCATGCCGAATATGTTTACGGAATTTACGTACCCCAATATGGTTTTGTGAGCACAGGTTCTGTGTATTTTTTTGTACCTCACCCACAATCAGTAATGAGCAAGTAAAATAAACATTCGGCGAATGTATGAAGAAAACCAGAACGCAACAGTTTTGTATATGAAACGCGATAAACATTTTCTACCACTGCAAAATCATATTTTGTTCTCGATTATTTTGGTCTCTGGAATTAAATATTGAATAGAAATTTATTAAAAAGGAACGGATATTTTTTACATTTACATATTATGAACTAGTTGGTATGTATGCATACAACTTTCAGTCGAGTTCTGAAGTGCCTCAAGAGATATCGTTGAAGAACTGCGCCTTCAACCACCCAACAAATTCTTGGGAGTACTAGCGTTAAATAAGTAGCGTTGTTGAATAAGTAAATTTAATAATTTCATTTAAAAACAAACAATTACGCATAGTAAGCGGTTCTTCCTTTACCGCGCCTTTTTGCCTAATTGTAAGTCTGACAGCCGGCGTCGCGTCGCGACGACTAAGAGTTATAGATAAGCTTGGTGAGAGAGAGGGAATAAGAAAACAAATGATGCAAGTTTAGAGTTAAAGGAAGATAGGCGAGAGTATGCTTGACTAGGTGTGGGACAGAAATGAGGAATGTCGACGAGTCTACATTTGGTCGAAGGGACCAAAATCTTCAACAGAAAATGTAGCAGGTTTTTGCAACATGTATTTGAGTTTCTCATGGTTGCATTCAGATGACGAACACAGCAAATTCAGCTTGAAACTAATATGGCGACGATATGTGAATGGCTGTGCTTTAGCATCATTGGCATAACCACAAATGATAAATACGGAAATGTAAACAAGTCACAGATAAATTATTTATTAGTGAAGTTTCTTAATATCACTGAAAGCACCTCTCACACGATTCTGATGTATCTGCTTCAAGCGTCGGTTCACAGTTCACAGCACAGATGATATTAGACAGTTATCGTTCACCCTTCTTCAATGTCAATACCATTTGAAAATTCCGACAATGCTCGATCTTGACGGATTTGTGTTTGTGGACAGTAGTACTTTCTTCTTCCTGTAGGCCCCGTCTCAATGCAGGCACCAACACAAGGAAAAAACGTACACAATCATACTCACACATACACAATTTTTGAACACTAATATTGGCCATAATATCAACATTACACGGCTCTGCTATTCCAGTTATTACAACAATTCCATTTTGAAGGGCATGACCATATAGGGTATGGCTATAGATGCTTTTATTATAAGAAATTCTGTATAAAATGAAATTTAACCTAGGCAACCAAAAATACACAAATATCATAACTGCATACGCCTTAACTGCTTACTTGTATAATGAATTCCCTTCAGTGTAGGGATTTACGTGAGAAACGTTAATTTGGCCTTGATCAGCCGGTGATCTGATTCTAATGAAAATAAAGTTGCCTACCTTAGATCAGACAAAATAAAGCTTGTTTGTTGTGATGTGATGTATATATATGGAAAAATTGACGAAATTATTGCAAATATAAGCAAAGAAACATAAATATTGTATGTAAATAATATATATGTTATCGTCTTAGACATATTTCTGTTGTTTTATCTGGTGCTTCATTCGTTTTAGGCTGAATTTTCGTAAAAAGCCGCATATAACCTCTAAATGGCATCAATTCAAGAGCGTCTACAAAGAAAGCGCGAGCCCTTAGACCAATGGTCAATACGGGAGAAACTATGTCTCTCCATGGCGGTGGCGAAGGTCGGCGATCAGAACTGGATGTCCGTAAGTCGGAGTCTGAAGCCCTTTGGCGAGGGCAGGCCTGCAGATTGGTTTCACCAGAAGAATTGCGCTGCTCAGTATGGGGCACTTCTAGAAAATATTGACACACCGAAAAGGAAGAAGCGTAGTTCTGGTGTGGAAGCGCTAGAATCACCTGCAGATCTTATCTTGAAAAAACTAAAACATGAACGGCTTATGGAAATGAAGAAACTCATGGATGAGGAGAAGGCCGAATACAAGAAGTTGCAGGAAGAATTGACACTGTTACGAATGGGTAATATATTATATATAAAATATAATGGAGTGGGTGTTTAGAAGGTCAAAAACTACATGATTTTCACTATTTCAAGCATTCAGACGTTTTAAATTTTCTTCGACAATTTAATTTATAATACCTAAGAACAAAGTTGCCCCTAGTAGAAGTATAAAGTAGCCATTTTAAGGAGACAATCATTATTATACGCAAAATAGCAAGAATTAACGATCGAAAACAAAATTCTATGACAAAGACTAGATAATTACGTATACAATAACCACACATAACTTCAAATTCTTTGGATGAGGTTTTCTAGATATTTTGGTTACCGATTTAATAAACATGTTTTTGAGAAAAGTACACTTGAGATATATTATACATACGGGTATACAATGGTAGCTGTTTCAGAAAAACTTTTATCAATACTCGTCGCGTTAAAATCGACAAAGAAACAAGAGGGGGTTCAGGCTATTGTTATACAAATATTTCTTCCGTTTCCCGGTCAGAGAGGTTCCGTACCGTACAGATCAATTTGCCACTCCTGCGAATCAAACATTTTCTCGATTGAATTTCGCAATTTAATCAAAATCCAGAATATCTACTATTAAGGTCTTCTGGCTCCAAATACAGTGCATTTCATATTCATAAACAAGTCCATTGAATATTCCACTTTGAAAGTTATGAACTGTCATGTCATGGCAATGTTAGATATTCTACGATACGTACGCCATAGAAATAAAAACCCTCACAGGGTTAAATGGAAAAAAGGCCTATTTCACAAGTTGAAACAATACACACATAAGAAACTCTGAAAGTCAAGCGCGCGTGTAGAAGTTGCACTCAAAAAATGAATTTAAATTTACAGGCCATGTGACCGAGGAGCAGTTAGATCAAATGTGCAAGGAGATTGATGAAGAAGAGGCCAGGAAAGAAGAGGAGGCGCTAGCAAACGCGCAATGGTTGAAAGAACGTGAAATTCGCAAGGAGGAAATAGAGAGAGCATGGAGACCGACGATAAAAATGCCGATTGGTTTGCTGCCAACTGGACAGAAACGAAAAGCATCCGATTCCATCGATTCCATGCTACATGGAAATGATACCGATGGGGAGTCAAAGCAAACGCCTGACCCCCAGACGAAGCCAGCACTATCGCCTCTTCTTACAAGTTTATTGAAGTCACCTTCACATTCACAGGGTGGATCATCTATTTTACATTCGGCCATTGCTAGTAAACAACGACCAGGCAATTCCAATGCAAATCCGACGATTGCAAGTTTACTTAATTCGTCTTCAGCGTCGTTACAAGTTTCACCAGGTATTCAGCAACTTGTCAGCACGGCCATTGCACAAGAACCGTCCCATCAAGCCAGCGCGCAACCTCAAAAAGATAACATTTCTGAATTATTGGATAACAATGATTTTCCTAATTTGGTTGATGATATTCTACAAGCTGGTGATGGTGAACTACCAGAGATCAAAAACGAGGAAGTTGATGTTATCATTAGTAATCTAATAGAAAATGCTGATATTGTTGGTGATCCGGAAACTGATCTGCTTGATGGTGATGATATTATTAGGAAGTTGGAGGAGGCGGAGAAAGCGGAAGCTGAAGCGGAGAAACAGAAACAGGTTCAGAGTCAACAGCAAATACCACACCAGCAGCAACTAGTGCAACAACAACAGCAGCATAAATATCAAGAAAAAGAGATAAAGCCACCAGTTAAGACTATAGAGCCTGAAATTGATCCTTTCGAGTTTCAAGAAGATCCTGAATATGATGTAAAATTACCACGGAGTACAAGTAATAGTGTGCAGACTGTGGCAACATCAACGCCATCTGAAGCTCCGGAAGAATCGCCCGAGGTCGAATCTTCGATGGATAGTGAGGAAGTAACAACAGAGCTATTTGAGGAAGATAGCAGCAGCGTGAGTACGGCTGTGACTGAAGTTACAGAAGATGGTAAGAAAGATGACGAGGATGCCGTGAAATCTAGTGGTTCAATAGGAGGAAGTGTGGAAGTTGTCGAAGTTGTCGTCATGGAAGATGAAAATGTAAAAGATGTGGAAGATAAGGCACAAATTCAGGATATGACTCATTCGTCATCAACAACGGGAACTTCTTCAGCCACTACTACCAAATCAGAGATTATTTCAGAGCTTAAGATCAAAGAGGAGTCTGCGGAGAACAGTGAAAAGGTTGATAACAACCAAGAAGACACACTTCTAGAAGAGGAAGTGGAAACAAAGAAAGAAGTTGAGGATGGAACAGAGGAGAGTTTGCCTGATTCAAAGATTGACGTAGAAGACGAGGAACTCAGGATAAAAGAAGAAATAATTGATCCAGAATTGGTGATAAATAGGGAGAACACATTTACTCCGGATTATCGTGAAGACATCTATGATGAAAATATCGAAGTTACTAAAATCGACAAATCCAAAGCCAAACGTGATTATTCTAGGAAAAAGAAAGACGATGACTTTGATATACTGCTGGCAGTTGAGCAATCCGTGAGTGCGAATATCGAAGAAGATGTCGATAGTTCATCAGAGCAGGGTGATGCGAAAAAGGCGAGTGAGAAGATGGGAAATGAAACATCACACAGTCCGTGGACGGAAGAAGATCAAGAGGCAGAACAGGAACCTGAAGCAGCAGAGGTTGTTGAGCAGGAGCAAGCGGAACAAGAACAGGAACAAGAGCAGGATGTACGTCCGAATACCCGACGATATTCGACGCCAGCTACACCTATCGATTCTGTGCCGAATTCGCCTGCATCGTCGTATTTCGAGGACGATCGGGACTATCGCAGTTGGAAGAAATCCCTAATGTTAGTTTACAGTCGTTTGATGAACCACAAATATGCGTCGTTATTCCAGAAACCTATTACGGATGAACAAGCACCTGGATATCATACGATTGTCAAGCGGCCCATTGATTTGAGCACAATAAAGAAGAATATAGAGTCGGGGAATATACGTTCGACGGCCGAATTTAAGAGAGATATTTTAATTATGTTCAATAACGCTATCATGTATAATAAGACAGATGATACTGTTTATAAAATGACTTTGGAAATTCAGGCCGAGGCTGTGGAGCAGATTCGAATTTTGATGCAGGCGCAGACAGATACGGCAGTACCTGCAAGAAGGGAGACGCGTACGAGTGAAGGACCTGGTACTAAACGAAAAAGGGACTCGGAGAGTTTACACATTCAGGCAAAAAGTAAAAAGAAAAAAGAGGATTAGTTGGGTGAGGCAACGACGTTGAAGGAAAATATACATTATTTGAGGAAGAAGGTAAAAATGAAAATTGAAGAGAAAAATTGCATTTTTTTGCATTTAGAAAGTGTCTTTTTGTAAATGTGTTTTTAAAGTATGTTTTGTACTTTGACACTTATGAAATATTAACATACCTTATTTAAATGTTATATACTGGTTTGTTTTGTCGTGAAGCAAACAATAAATGCTGTCTATAATATTACATTTTGTTGTATTTGTGAACCAATGTAATATATTTGAAAATTATGCAGATGAAGTTGCTCTCTTTTGATAATGCAATAGGTAATTCCTCGGTGATGTGGGCTCATGATTGATTCCTATTCTTTTAATTAGCCATTATGTCTCTCAAATAGCTGTTATCAAAATATTTACATTATGGAATCATGCTTACGGTAACGGTATACATATGCCCAATGAATGTCCTATGAATATTCTTCGTGACTTCACGAGGATGCACTGGTCCTTAAGTTAAGTGGGCATGTTGTAATGCCACATCGATGGTTGTGTTCCTCCAGCCTGCATTGTTCTGTAATGATGAGTTCTAAATGTGTATGAGGTACCTTCCGCAAAGAATAGTTTGGCGTGTGCTCCCTTGCTTTTGATCTATAAATTGTCACTTCGGTCCTCCTTTTGCAAGGTTGTCAATTTTCTTGTACCGGTATGATTACTCTGAGTTTCATCGCTCTTGACTTGTTAGATATCAGAATATCATAGTATTTTAAATTGAATTGTTCCTTGATGTAGTATCCCAGCCTTGGAACTGGAAAATCATTAAAATGTGTCCGTTTGCGAACGTCCTCGCTTCATCATGAAATTTAACATATCTAGCGGGAAGAGATCCAGCATTGGATACATAGTTTTTTAAGGATACAAAAGTCACGATGGTGTTATAGTAAATGCAGAAGATGAAACAAGTAACCGGAAGAAAGCAATATTTTTATAAATAAATGAATTTATACATATTATTTATATACTTATCACATTAAAAGCTTGATATGTGTTTTTCAATTGATTATCCTTCAGAATCATACAAGGTACTTGATTTGTCCCAAAAAGAAGAGATGATTAATTTCATGAGGGAAGATCCAAAATGGTCATTTTTAACGAAGAGAATAGTATCGGAATGACTTTACTGCATATGTTAATGTATTTAAGAACTTGTTTGTATCATTTTTACCGTATTTTGAATGATTGTACTTTGACACTTGACCATTTCATGCACATCAAATTCCATTTGAGTAGGCCATATTTGAATAATATGTAAACTGGTTTGATTTGTCATGCAGTAAAATATAAACGTTGTCAACTGTAATAATATCAAATAAATTTTCTGTCGCTTATTAACTTCAAGGTGAGCAGTGTTGGTCATTTCGCAAATGATCATTTATGTCAACGTTTTTAATGTCGCGTGGTAATTTCAATGTTTCGCAGACGAGCGAAACACTTAAATGTCTACTATTTCCCAGAGTTTAATGCATTTAAGCGTTTTGCTGTACTATAATTGGGAGTTGATAAATTACGCCATACTAGCATGTTTAATGAAAACAAAATTTATTGCATAAAAAATTGGTACATCAGCATAGACGAATTTAGGTTGGATGCATTTGTCGCTTAGATTTTGAGACCCTCAGCCTTGGCTTGCTCTGCGTACTTCTTCTTGTAGGCGCCAGTTGGGTCGTATTTGGTCTCCAACTCTTTCCACAACTCAGGCTCATTGTCGATAAGGTGGTGGAGCATAACACGGCTGCCGTCTTTCTGCTTGTCGCTGCACTTGTTGCAATCGGTCTCGATGGCATCAGGCAACACCTCTGCAAAATTACATTTGTTAACATTGTAGTACTCTTATTATGATCTTTCGTATTTAATCAACAATGTACCATTAGTGGTACACTGGTTCCCCATTTGTGGAACTGTCCAATAGACACAATAGGCCAAATTTCTGTTTGCCTCTATTAATAAAATAGATATGTTTTATCCATAAAAACGTTACAATTCGAAGTTATTATAGTCGTTAAATTATAGTCGTTTATTATCTAGTGTATACTAGTTTGGTACTTACTCTTCAGTTCGGCACCATCAGGACTGCAGTTACCCTTGTCCAATAAGCAGTTGACGTAGTTCTTCAACAGACGCTTGTTCTTGATGATTTCCTGCAGGTCGACATTATCGTACTTAGTTGTGTACTTGTCCTGCGGGGCAGCATGGGCTACAAGGACCACAGCGGCGAACAATGCAACAACAAAGAAACCCTTCATTGCGTACGTTTTCTACTTGATGATTGTTTGTGAATATAATTGTAAACACAGTCGGAAGATGTGTGTGAAGACTTCTAATCAAGCAGGTGCTTTTATACAGCGCGCGGTACACCGTCTTGAGGAGTGGGAGCCTCACAACGTGCGAAATGCGTCATCTTACCGCGATATAAAAAAATGTAATTAATTACTGACGATTTCTACGCGGTCGCATTCACACGACAGACTTTGAAACGCTCGTCTCTTTTTCATGCGTTGCAAGATGTCTGACGCCCGAAAACCACTTGTGAGCGAATTCGGAATGTTTTTATTGATTACAGGAATGATATCCTAATAGAAATCGACGCATAACTATATTTTAATTTCGGCCATTTAATTAATTACGGACAGACAGCGCAGCAAAACAATTAGGCGATTAAATTTCAGTTTAAATGCATTTCCGTGTAAAACCACAAATTGATTATTGTTATTTGCGTTTTGTCATCGATGGTGGTAAATATTTGATTAGTAACTTTTTCTGTTATTGCTATTAGACGCTTGGAAAATTCGCTAGAACTTACTGATTATAACGTATCGATTATCACTGTGTGCGTAAATGCAAAATGTAATGCATTGTTTGTACGGGGCCAAGGTAAACATTTAAATATATAGAAACCTGTCAACTATTAATCTTGAGGACGTGCCGAGTCAATGTGAAAATATATAAAGTCAATATTTACAGTGTAGCATATATTTCTCGAAAGTTTTCTGTGACATAACCCAGTTTTAACGGTAGTATGATTTTCATAAGTTTGTGTGTTATCTTAAAAATGTCTTATGCAAGTTTCGAATAAAAATTTGATCATATTGATTTATTCATCAATACATTTTAAAAGCGTTTTTCTCAAAGACTTGTTTTTTAGATAACAAAAATTTCTTGATAACCACTCCATCGATGAACTTGAGGCTATTTGTGGTTAATATAGACCTAATTATATAGTCTTTGTTTTTGCAGTAAAACTTCTGTACGCGCTCTTGGTTTTGGGAAGTAATGTGGTGAATACGAGCCGAATTTAGGCGGCGTATTGCTTAAAAACTAACAACCCGATTTTAAGTTTTCTTTTTTTGTACTGTGTGTATTTGTTTTTAAATAGGAAGAATTTTTTACCTTTCTTCTAATTAATTTAACCCATTGATGGTTTTTTAATTTATTAATCGTTTTTGTCGGGCAAGCGTTCGCATGTGCGGTACGGCGCTTAGCGCAGAACATCTACCGTTGCAATGAATAATAATAAAACAATAAACGTAATGCGAAATCATTTTCCTGCAGTATCGGTATGTGCTAGGACACTTCATCAATATCGAGGTGGAATATTCAATAAATTTCTTTATCACGAGTTACCAGCATTGAAGGACTGTTTTTACAATCTCTGTTGTTAGTACCAAATGACAATGCTAATAAACATTCTGAAATCAAGGAATCAAATCCTCCTCCTCCTCTTCCTTTCCAGTACCGACTTTGACTTCCATGATTCTATCCACCTCTTTGGTGGACTTCCTATCGGTCTTTTGGTGGCGGGGCAATTGTTTTTTGCTCATTTTGCAAGCCTGTTCTTCGTCATCCCGTCGACAATGATTGTTCCATTGCTTTCTTCTGTGTCTGTCCCATTTGACTATGTCTTCTACTTCCAATGCAGCTCTGTATTCGGACCCTTAGGGTCACCCCGTTTATTCGCCTAAGGGTTTCTGCCGTTCTCAATGATTGTTTGCTTTTTGATGTTTCAGCCCTTGTCTCGTTAGCATACGTGAAGATCCGGACGATCGTGAGGATTTTCCATATTATGTTATTTATGACTCCTGATAGCTTCGTGGCCTTGGTTACTGTGGCGCGTACTTCTTCGTCTAGCTCTTTATTGCTGGTTATTACAAGTCCTAAATATGTGAAGGTGTTTACTTGTTCAATTATTTTATTCTTCGCTTGTAACTTGCAGTGTATGGGGAAATTGCTGATGAGATGAGATGCATTGCGTTTTATTTCCATATTATATCTCTCAGCTTCCGTTATGGAGGTTTGCAAGAGTCTTTGTAGGACGCCTTCGTTCTCCGCCATGAGGAGTGTGTCAGCTTGATGTATTCGCTTCTGTTGATCCCATCCAGGATCAGGATAAATAAGGCCGGGCTTAGGTAATCCCCCTATCTGAATCCGTCTACCACATTTATGAAATCACTCATCCCTTGCTTTGTTCTTGTGTTCATGCTATTTTGAATATAGAGGTCCTCTATTAGATTTATTGTCGTTGCGACTGCTCTCCTACCTCGCAGCACCTGTAGTTCATTATTGATACGGATCCTGTCGAAGGCTTTGTTTAAGTCGGCACAACAGAGGAACAGTCGTTTGGCAAATTCTGTTGATTTTTCTACAATTTGTCTTACTGTGAATATCGCGTCAACTGTCGATCTATTGTGTCGGAATCCTTGTTGTTCTTCGCTGAAATCTACATTTTCATTCGGTAGTATTCGTGTGAACAGTTTTCTATGGTGTTTAATCGGCTAATTCCTAAAGGCTCATAGAAGTGCTAAAATTTCCTCTGAAGGACGACCCAACTAGGGAAAAGAAAAGTCCAAGCGAATTTTTATTGATATGCGAAATTTATCAGATGCGAAATTTAATCAAATGAGGTCTCACAATCAAATATAGTAATTTCACATCTTCATTTCCTTTTTCAGTCTATTGTCTCAGTCTTAAAATCAATCACAGTAATTACTGAAGTATTTAAATGTGAAAATATTGATTTAATAATAAGAATATAGTCGTGAATAAAGTCGTGTGGTCAAGACACACTCTTTGTTTAGTTTTAGTTTTTGTTTTATGGTCGTAATAAAAACGATATTTTCATTGAAAATCGTTTCGTTAAGTTCAAAAGGTCGCCTTTTTTATAAAAATCGATATTGTCAAAATCAGCTATGATGATAAAAATTAGATTATTTTATAACTAATTTTAGTTTTGGTCGTTCTTTATGATAGGAGGTAGGAGTGGTCGTTCATTTTTTAATTTTTTTTTTATTAAAGATATTTAAAATATTCGCGGAAGCTTAAAAAATCCAATATTTGAATTAAGAAATTAAAATAACATTATTTGTTAAGTGCATATTCGCCACTATGTAGGTAACAATCAAAACTTAAAATATAAAATTGTTGTGTGGTTTGAATATTGTTTTAATATTACAGTATTTTCTTTTTTTTTGAGAAAGTTCGATTTTTTAAATAGATGACTCATCTTCGTGACAATTGCATTTGGCCTTATCAATTAGATGCGTGCGATTTCATTTCTGGGTGTCCACTTAAATCGCCACTTATTGACAATAATTAGCGTTGATTATCGTTTTGAAAATTATCGCCAGGTGCAAGCCAAGCATCGTCAGAACCTTGGGAAATCGCAGATATTTTACGCACGGCTTATGCACAGATAATGAAATTGTGCGCAGTCGTGTGGCACCATAATGTGAGTGAATATAATCATTGTTCATGTATTAATGTACTTCATTATAATAGTATAATTAGCGCCTTCAATTGCATTATTACGTAACAAAACATTTAGATAAAACATTGATATTTTTATGTCTTATTAAAAAGGCAACTTTTCGAATTACTGCAATGGTAATTTATAGAATTATCATCTTGGATAAACCAGTGATTATCAAAAACTAGTATTATAGAAACGCACTAAACAAACTTTATCATTTATAACGATAATTCTTAAATGACAGGTTATTGGTCTTTTTTCTGTATATTTATGATAAATTAATGTCAATCATCTATATTTTGATACCGGTAGTAATTGACGTCATTTTATAAACAAGTTAAGATAACTTTGGACTATGATTATGACTCAATACATTAAGTGTGTTTTGTTTCAATCTGCTAAAGACTACTAATTATAATTAACTAATTGTGAGGTTACTCCATTAATGTTTAACTTCACTTCTTAATCGTGCAATATTTAACCATGTTTGATTAAATATTTTCATAAAAGGTCAAAAATATTCAAGTATATCTGATACGACATATCTATAGAAGAGCAGGCATTGCACAATTCTAAAAACAGCATCATACTATATGAAATCTGTTGGTTTGCGTTAATTTGAGTAAATTTAATGCACGTCAAGGTAAAATTCGAAGACATGCTTCTTAATAGGCCTATTACTCTAAATATCTTATACCAAAGCGTTGCCTCATACAGTACTCGGTATAATAACTTAAGTTTTTCAAATTTGCAATTTTCTACTTTAATACAATCCCAACAAATAACAACCGTAATTATATGTTTTTAGATATAAACATATAAAAGTATTATTGCATAGTATAAATTGACCGTAATTACAGTCTATGATTAATATTATAGTTTTAGTTTATCAGATTTAGTTTCAGCAGATCTAAGATCATCAAACTGATGACCTGAATGAATATCCTATTGTAAATAACTCTTTGATTACAATTGTTTATATATGAAATATGGTCTAATGATATATTTTCATTGAGCTGATTTTCATGATTTCCTGATTACTTTTTAATTGAAATTCAGTATGGTATAAAAACAAAACGTTGATGATTCTTGTATCATTTTCTGTCTATTATTCTTGGATAGCGTCAATTTTCTTAATTATGGGGAAACTGAGTCTGGTTTTCTTTTGTGTCATTGCCACGTTCGTAATAATTGAAATTTTTGCAAAACCCAAACCAGGTGATAAATACACCACTGCTTATGACCACACTGACGTCGGCGCTATTTTGAACAGTAAGAGATTATTGAATGGTTACCTGAATTGCCTGTTGGATAAAGGAAGTTGTAATCCGGATGGTGCCGAACTTAAAAGTAAGTTGTTAGTAAAGGGTTTTTTAATAAGGTGGACCTTCATTTATTATGAATTAAAAGTTACTAGTGAATTAAATTGAGTACTTCTTTATTGAAACATGTTACTGGATTCAATACAATTACGTGAAAGATAGCTGAAAGAAAAAATAGTGAAAGAACAGCTGCAAACGTCGATCTGCTGATCGAGATTTTTACTACATTTCACAATATTTTACAAAGTTTTCACATTGTTGGTGAAATCTTTACTCTTCTGATTGTCTCAAAGAAAAAATGTCGAGGGTATCAAATCACAATATCCTAGTGGTCAAACTTTCTCATAGCGGCAGACGTCCTCACGTGTATATACTGACTGTCGATAACGATCAATTTCGTCGAAATGTAATGCAATTTCGATCAACGAATCGATATGATCAGACATAGGCGTAGTAAATATTTGGCAGACATTGTCAATCACATTTAATTGTATCGCATCTACTACTAACTTTTAATTAACTTTCGATCTGCCTTATTGGAACATCCGTTATATATCGCTTCAAAATTGAGAAGGATTAACGTCATTGCGAATTTATTGACGTCATAAATCTCGCTCCAGATATCAATAAAATTAAATTTTACGTTGTACTTTTGAGAAAACAATCATGGACATTCTTAGAACAAATTAAATTTTTAAAATGTTGTGGTAATTATTTGGGTGCAACCCAAGAAAAATAATAACAAATATATTTATTCTACAAATTCGTTTAAATGTTACTTTCAGAAAATTTACGTGAAGCTTTGGAAACCGATTGTAAAAAATGCAGCGAGGTGCAGTCGAAAACTGCATTCAAAGTAATCGTTCACTTGCATGAGAAGGAACCGGAAATTTTGAACCAACTCAAAGCCAAGTACGATCCGAATGGTGATTTCGAGAAGCGCCTCTGCAAGCGCCTTGATGCAGGTGAAAACGACACGAATTATCACTGCAAGAAGGCATAATCACTTACACTTTTTAAGCACATAACTCGTTGTTGACCGCTTAAATGTGACTCAATATAGAAAGAGATGAAAATCAGAAATTCTTGTTTTACCATTTGGGGCCTTGTATGTTGCAACTGCATTTTTATGCATCCACAACCCACACAATTCCCTTCCAGAAACCTCTTAAGAACATTTTCGAGGATCTTGAACGTGTATAAAAGACTTATCATCAGTGAGTACATCTTCAGAAGTAAGTACTAAGAGTCAATATGCTCAAGGTAGTCATTCTGACTGTTTGTATGTGCGCTATTATTGTCGGTAACAATGCGCAGAAATCATCATCAAAGTTTGACAATATAGATGTTGACGCCGTATTGAATAATAAGAGATTACTGAAAAGTTATGTAGACTGCTTGCTTGGGACTAGAGCTTGCACGCCGGAAGGAGCTGAAGTTAAAAGTACGTAAATTCTATTAAATTTTGGCAATTTTGCATAATAGGTGTCTTGTGAAACTTTTGTTCTAGGAATACTTCCAGAGTCAATTAAATCTGAATGTGCAAATTGTTCACCAAAACAAAAGGAGAACTCAAATAAGGTTCTCACATACTTCCTCAACACAGATGCAGATTATTGGGAGCGCCTAAAGAGAATCTATGATCCCACAGGAGAATATACTAGCCGCACATGCGATCGTGCCCGACGTGAAGGTTTAAAAGTTGGCAAACGTTGTCAATAAAACATAAAAACACGCAGACGAACTTATTATTTTTACTTATGTTGTACCAATTGCAACAACTACTTTTTGTAGATTGCATGTGTTATTATGTCGCAATTACAAATAAATGAAATAAAGTAATTAATTAATTATGGAATCAATTAACTTATTAAAAACAACACGCTTCAGATTTTATATTTAGTCGTTATTATAAACGAATTTGTTATTTTGATTCGCATTATAAAAACGTTGTACAAAAAAAAGTTCACCATTTTACATTACGTGTTCTGTGTAGATGGAAGGTCTTCATTGCGGAAATTATGATATGGATGAGTGGATAGATGTCGTAAATAAAGTTGGGATATTATTTATATGTTAATTCATGGGTGTACGAATAGTTGCCAAAATGTTTATTGTGCTCTGTGATGTAACAAGACTCGTCTGGTAGGTACTCTTGTTTCTTGTTGTTTATACCTGAAAGGCTGACGTGCCACCTGAGCTGCTGGGAGTATATTTCAATGCAGTGGTCCTTGACACGATGCGAGGACGTGTGTATCGAGCGTAATTCAATTTCTAGGAACTAGATTGACCGCTTCGTATTCGTATGTAACTTTCAGAGACGGCCTTGGTTTTGTTAATTATGCAGGACTGCATTAATACAGATGTTCTTGTCGATCAAAACTACATAAACTGATAATTTATTATTTCTTATAGTTATGTTATCTAAGTCACATAACTGTTACTTTTGGTTACAGTCGAACAGTTAGTTCGACATTAACTTTTGGAAGAATGATTAATTTATGCTACCACCTTCCAGAAAACCATATATTTTTGTATTTAATGAGTAGAGGAAAATATAATACATTTTTCAGTAATAAAGAAAAAAAAAATATAATATTATGTTAAGTTAATATTGACACATGAGTTTGTCATATTATCAAACAAGTATAGAAAGATATTATTGCGTGGACAAGTAAAATAAAGGCCAGGCGTTCTTATATTTTGAGGTTTCCATTGAAATGTCACACACAGTGAAGGTGTTACTTGCAGAGTTCTATAAGCACCCTCAGTTTTATCCTGCTTAAGTCTAGTGCCGAAGATTTGTTTATGGTACCACAAGGTATAGTTTGCATTGCCATTTCTTTGCTTTTGATACATCTAACGGTTTCCGTAACAAAAAATATAGGCGGCAAAAAATCCTGCTAAACCTATATTTTTGGATTTTAATATCGACGTAATGTATTATTTATGGGAATAATTGAATTTTATTTCGCATATGTATCATGAGTTATCTTAACTGCAATTTATCTTTCAATTTGCTACAAACGATGTTATTTACCTAGGGTGATTACCTTTGTTTCAACAGTTATCACTTTCCAATTCCCCATTTAAGAAATAGACCTTTTTTAGTTGGGCTAAGTTCATGGGGAATCTTATTCTTAGTGCATCAGCTTTCTGTACATATCGTAATGGTAACGCTAGGCATTGTAGCGCAAAGGGCCCCGGAATCTCAATATAAGATCTCGTAGTCCACACTTTCGCATGCCCTTTATTAGGTTGGCATGGGAACCTGCTGAGGCAAAGTTACTGAACGACTCTTCAGACTAGGAAAATAGAAAAATCAAACTTTTTTGGCACCCTAATAAGTTTCACTGTTCTAATTCGTGATTATTTTTTTGATCGTAGATATTTCTGAATGTATTATAGCGCCCCATTGAGATCGAAGTACGAAGTTCATTGGTGCGAGCCCCCATGGATTTCCCTCTAGAGTTTTGGAGCCCCAATGTTAACCTATAATTGGCGCCATATATTCTAAAATTAATGGCACAATTAATTAAATTGGAAGTATATACTGAGCAAGGAATGAAAAAACCTCTGTGATTTACATTTAATATCCGTTTCTGATCTGATCGTCACATTGCAATTTATAATTTTCAGTTGGCTTGAAGTGTATAAATTGCAACTCTGATCTATGTAGTGGCACTTTGAATGCCTTGTACTAGGAGCGACTTCTTCGTGGAATCCGTACGAACTCTGGTGATAAGACTGCCTGTGGCAGAGTGTCCTACTTCAATTCATTGAGGAAAGGCAGAAGGGCCTACCATGAGTGATTCATCTGAGGAAGTACAATAGGCATTTAGCCTATTGTTCTAGGATCACAGTTCCTACTACTAACCATGACACAACATCCTGAACTAATGCTTTAACTTTCCACAATATAATTTATAAGTTAGCACTCAATATTAATTTTTATAAGCATTAGGTATAAGCACATAGTCAAGCTCAAGAATATTTTCCTAGTTGCATGCGAAAGTAATGTATATTAGTCAGAAGGTAATTTAATTATGTAAATTATTGAAATGTGTGTGCGATGTGCACTTTGTACGCTATTTTATTGCGATGCCATTACCTTTAATCTAATATGAATCTGATTGTGAAACA
The DNA here is from genome assembly GCA_019419845.2 of Weissflogia rhopalogaster. NCBI lineage: Eukaryota > Metazoa > Arthropoda > Insecta > Coleoptera > Staphylinidae > Weissflogia > Weissflogia rhopalogaster. The sequence goes on along the minus strand of WSZQ02039605.1, from coordinate 11,573 downwards.
AAAGATGCTAAAGCCTAATCCAAAAGAGATATTATATTCAAGGTTATAGGAACTATCGCTATTCGTAATGCTACATTGCAATTTATGTTGTTTTTCAACTTACAAGGAGAGTGTTCCAATTGTCCAACACCAAATCGAATGAAACTTTTTTGTACGTGTAGTACATATATAGAAATAATTTGTGATAGTGGAATTTTATGCCGTTTTGATCCGTTTGCCTAAAAACAATTTTCAAAGTTTGGCCACAAATAAGTCTTGGTATATATTGCTTTAACAGCACGGTTATCCGTGTCAGTTTCGTGGTGCGTTCGTTAGAGTGCTTTCATTCTGATCTGAGGTTTGCTGGTTCGAATTCTGCCTGCGAATTTGTTTTCTTTTGAATCATATATTTATCAAATAATAATATCACAATAAATAACACACAAATAACACATAATTACGCACTATTTGGTGCCATTAAAAACATTTAAAGCACTAATTGGTTCTGCATTTTACATCTTTTAGCGGCATTTTTGAATGAATTTGCATTTTTAACGTATCTGCACACTTTGAAAATTGTTTTTAGGCAAACGGATCAAAACGGCATAAAATCCCACTATCACAAATTATTTCTAAATATGTACTACACGTACAAAAAGTTTCATTCGATTTGGTGTTGGACAATTGGAACACTCTCCTTGTTAGTAATAAGAAAAATATAATAAGCGTTTAATGGCAATTGAATTGAATTTTTTGTATAAATCTAACTATAAGTCTTCGCTACCTGAACGCAATCTGACAAACGCTATACCCGCAAAATTACTTCAACTTATAAAAGGTAGGTTTTTAATAATATATTATTAAAATCGTACTATTCCAATTATATTACAATTTAACCTAGTAAGTAGAATCGAATAATTTTATTTTATTCTTCATTAAATAAAGTTATTGTCGTGCGGACCGTAGCGACATCTCTACGTTGCAAATTGAACTTATCATTTGTTTAACTATTAATGTTAAGATAACTGTAATTTATTAATATAAAATTACATAGTTACAATTAACTATTACTTTGTAATTAGTAATACAATTAAATCAAATTGAATTCATAATTTCAAACAAAATTAAGTTTATGCAAATAAAGACTTATACAAAAAATCTTACATAGGTAATAATTTAGACAGAAATCACAGATGAATGTATAGAGTATCGATTCTCAAACTTTTTAAAATATCCCATGTGAAGGAGTTAACAAGTCACTTAAATAAAATAAGAACTTCTTTCAGATTGATTAATTCATCTTCATCATGAAGATATCGGTCATAATATATAAGTAAACATCCATACCTCTTAAATAGCATAGTCCATACCTTCCTAGGTAGATGCGCCTCTTACAATTAGTTTGAAAACTTCGGATGTATACTGTTTGCGACCATTGTACTCTTTATAATTATAAAATCCCCATAAGAGGACCTTCGCGGACTCTACTATGTAGCAACAAAAAGTGCAACTAAACTGTTAAATTAAAACTTTGTTCTAATAAATTTTCTAATCTACATATCATGTAACTCCTATTCTTGTAGCGATTTATTCTTCTGGTTTGTTTTTAGTATAACAAAAGGTACTGTAGTCATTGAGAAATATAATAATAATAATATATTTCTTAGAACCGTTATTATAACTCATGAAAGTTGAGTGTAATAACTTCATTTTCTTTCGCTTTCAGAAATTTCACTGTTCTTTATATTTGCCTTCATCCTATGTACATACATGATATACCTATCGATCCAGAATCAAATTTGACACTATCTATTCTAATAGTTCTTCTATTTCTTGTTTACAAATCATATTATAGATCGGTCATAGAAAAAGGACTGGTTCTAAAGATTCAATTTTTATTTCTATTAAAACTTCATTTCTAGATAATTGCTAATATACCAACGGTAGAATACTCATTGCTGCAACATTTGATTCTTGATTAAATGCAGTTTCCTTTGGTACACCCGATTACGTATAAAGATTATCATGGTTTGTGTTAATGTGAAATCGAAAGTGGAAAAGAAACGAGTTGTTGATAAGGATGTGGAGCCCAGAACAAGTATAAGATATTGCGATGAGCAACGCTATTAACGGGTGAATTACCTACGGTTGATGTTTTAAGCCGATGTAGGAGGGACCCATTTAATTCCATTAGTGAATGCCTCTCTCTCTCCCTCTGGCTCACTATTCCTCTCTCTCTCTCTCTCTCTCTCTCAAAGTGAGTGCTAGTGTGGGCTAGTTCTTATCGTTAGGTTGGTTATTAGTAACAAAGTATGGATGCATATATGAGAGCAGGCGCGAGAGTTTGAAAGTTGTTGACACGAGGAAGGTCGGTGAACCAGTGCTGAGATTGAGAGAAGTTTAAAAATTAGAAGATGCTCGTGGTGGATGATCTAGACGGGTTTGTAGGAGTCACTGGATTCTTATTGGCTGGAGTGACTTAATCATCTCGGAAGGGCGAAGCCGCCTTCGAGAAGATGTGGCATAATTCCGCTAGGAATGGATAGAAAAGTCACTAGGGATGTCTGGAGGCATCGAATGCGGGATCGATAAGAAGCTAGCAGCGAGCCTTCCAGCGGTGAGATCAAATTGCCCCTTTTAAGCTTCTAATATATTATAGATTGTATTATTGCAATCAGATCCATAGCCTTCATTTTCTAATATCAAACACTGAACGGAACATGCAGAACTATAAATATCATCACACCTTTTGATCTATCAATCTTTGCTAAAAAGTATTTAACAAAAAGAAAACAAAAAATTCAACAAATACGGCCATGTAAATATCATTCAGATTAATCGTACTGGACGCAAGTTATTGGCAATTTACATTTGTTAAAATTAAAACAAATAAAGTACAAATTGATGATTTAATTATAATTAAAGAATTAGGTGAATATCTTTGCCGGAGATTTGATGGAAGAGATTGGCCGCACTATCTACAAATTAGAAACAATTAACAAGTATTAATCAATTACATTATTACCCCTACTGTTCAGAAGGTATCAATAATTTACAAAAAAAATATTACAAATTATTCTGCATACCAAGGTCTAAGTAGGAGAGGCATATTCTTCAGAGAGGTTCTCGAGCGACCCTCATAAAACTGTCACCAGCCAGAAAAAAAAAACAATTTATGGCGGCAAAGATATTCACCTCATTCTTTCAACAAATTTGGATGAGTCATTTTATTATCTATCGATATAGGTCAAACACAATATAATTTTATGGAGCGCCGAGTAAGTTCTAACCCTTTTGTTGTAAATTGCCAATAACTTGCGTCCAGCACGATCAATCTGAATGATATTTATATCGGCGCATTTGTTGAATATTTTGTGATTTTCGCTGCTAACTTCTTATCGGTGAATGCGGGTGGTCTTGCGACAGATGCATTAGGAAGCCGCAAAGAATGATGGTTTGACAAGAGACACGATTGTGGAATTAAGAAGGATGGACAGGATGAGGTAAAGATTATGTTGAAGCATGGTAAAAAGCACAACAAAATTTGACTTGAAATGAATAGGCACATAAAATAGGTAAGTAGTGACAGTGAAAAATAGGTCTAGAAGAAATATAATATTAATTTATCTGCTGTGCTCTCACAAGAAAATTGATCTCAATGAATGTCAGGGACTAGAGCCCCTACTTGTACTACTCACAATCAGTGCCTCTTCCCATCTCCTGATACTCGCATCTCTTGTGTAATTGTGCATTTTGGCCTTTTTTCGTGAATTTGAATAGTTTTAAATGAGAAATTACGTATGATCAAAATTAGGGATGGAACATTAAGAAATTAAAGCAAAAAGGTGTCTACGATGAGCAATGTTTTTGTCGGATGAATTACCCGCTGCTATTATAGTGGTGCGGGCGGCTCCTATTATAAAGCAATCACATTCCATGCAAATGCATTTCACATCAGACTGCCCGTTTTGATCCTCGGATCCTTAATGTCGAAAAAATTATGTTGAATGAAATAGGAACGAGTTATCACTGAGAAATTTCGAAAACTAGCATAGCAAAATGTGGGACGCACTTTTATGTAAGCAAAATAAGAAAGGAGCTGTAGCATGAGTAACGTCCTTGGCGGGCGAATTACGTTTAATTTTTATTATTTGGCATACCTCAAACAATAATTTCTGCCCTAATTAGAACTTATCACTATTCTATATATACATATGTTACAACCTTAATATTGAAACAATAATAATACTAAATTCAAAAGAGGTAAGGTAAGATAAGTTCTATTATTCGTTTCCCCGCAGTTAAGTGTCCAGTCCTCACTGATGGCTTCCGCTTTGTTAGTACTTTCAAAATTGCCACCCCTCTTCCATTGTCACTCAGCCACCCTTTATCCCCTTTTTTATACCCTGGATATCACGCGCCCACTCCTCTTTCATTCCAATACAATCACTCCCCACTTGCTCCTAGGAACCCTCCCCCTTCCATATAAGACACAATTGACATATTCTTCTTCTAACCATACCTTCCATCCCCTCTCTTACGATACACATCGTGCTCTGTCTATCAGCATTTTATCAGCCACATGATAATCATGTGTAATGATAAGCAATTAAGGCTATATTAAAGAAAATTGATTAGAAAATTTCCTTGAACATCTCCATTTCATTATGCAATATGTAATAAGGATAATTCGTAAATAACCTTTGCAATTTTCAAAGCACAATTTAGTGCTGTTTATATAGTATGCATAATAACCTAATTTAGAAGAAATTATATTATGCCAACCTATAAAAACAACAATATTTGAAAAATCGAGTGTGTTTCAGATCAGTATTATCCCGGCTCTCTTTTCGTTAACAAATCGAAAAATGCTTAAACTTATTCTGGCATTTGCCTTCTTCGTGGTGGCTCAGTGCATCGTCTCCGAAGAAGTAACATATACGACCAAGTACGACAATGTTGACTTGGACGAAATCCTACACAATGATCGTTTGCTGAAAAAATACGTGGATTGCCTGTTGGAGAAAGGTAGTTGCACACCAGACGGCCTCGAATTAAGAAGTAAGATTTCATTTTTGCACGAAAGTTGATATAATTAACGCGAAATTTGCTTGTAGAAAATATGCCTGATGCCATTGAAACTGACTGCAGCAAATGCAGCGACAAACAGAAGGATGGCTCCGAGCAAATCATAACGTTTCTGATTGATAACAAACCTGAGCTATGGGCACCTCTCCAGGAGAAATATGATCCATCCGGCAGTTACAAGGCAAAATATTTAGCATCAAAATCCGATGTTGCAGCTGAACCCATCACGGAGTAATTTTCCATATCATCACTATTAATTTGCAATAAACGGTATCATTAGTCTAATTTGTAATTAAGGAACCTTGAAATGAGTTCCATCTAATAAAGCGCAGTAATTAAAAATGAAAAATGCGCTGTTTTATATGTGTTTCCATGTGTCATTTGCAGTTTAGTGACTAAAAAGTAAACAAACATGCAGGTTATAGTCTGGGTCTTGATTGGAGTGGTTTCCATGACCTTTTTCGATAGTGGGCGCTCAGAAGATGTATTCGTACGAAGTGCCGTGACCTATAATACAAAATATGATAACATCGATGTGAAAAGTATCGTGACAAGTGCGAGATTAATGAAGAATTATGCAAATTGTCTGTTGGACAAGGGACCATGCACTCCCGAAGGCAAAGAGTTAAAAAGTAAGGCATAAAAACACTTGACTTACATTCAGGTTAAAATGAAATCCCAAATATAGTTGATATAGTTGAAATAGATAATTTTTATGAATCATTTCAACATATAGCAAACTTCATATTTTTAGTATATCTCCCTGATGCTATTAAAACTAACTGTGCCAAATGCTCAGAGAAACAGAAAGAAATTAGTGGGATTGTAATTGGATACTTGATTCATAGTTATCAGGACATGTATAATGAACTTTTGGATAGATACGACGAGGATGGTAGTTTCCGAAAACAAATGGAAGGCGGCGATGAAGAGGACGATGATGCTGATGACGATAGGAAGTAAACACTTTCACAACTTAGAATTAAATCAATAATCCATAATGAAATTAATAAAAATTTAATTATTGTTGTAATTTCATTTTAATGAGTTGTAATTATATGTTAATTATTAGCAGACGTTTGGTGGATGACACTAAAACTATTTAAAATGTTGACTTCCTTCCTGAAATTATAAATTATAGAAAATGGTAAACACATAGATTTTCTTAATTTCCCTTTCATAATTAATTTAGACAACATATGATTTGCCAATTAAATTTGCGATAAACATGCGCTGACACGCAATGCAATTTAATGCTGTACGACATACATACGACTATTTAAAGCGATCCGATGAAATTACATTATTAAAAAATATGTGAGATTTGTAATTACAATGATTACTTAAAAAGATTCATATTTATAGATTAATGCGTCCCATCTTATTATGAGTTGACTTATTCATGTATATTTGAATAATGTTCATTCCCATTGCTATGTGTGAAATGAAAACGGTGTTATAAGGGCAAAAAATATACAAGTGCCTTTCATCTTGGCGCAAAGACCTCCAAACGCAAATCACCTCTTGTTCATCCAAGTGGAGCCTACATTCGCACGGCACCAAATCACACATGTGCACATACCGATAAACAACCATCTCCTCACATCAGTGGCGGAGTATCCACTAGACATGTGCCAGGGGGCCTGGTATAGAACAGGGGAACGTTAAGGAAAATTTAACTCACGAGTGAAAGGGACCTCTTCGGACCCATTTAACCCACGTCTCAAACATGGGGACCCTACTTATAGATACATTTTCATATTCCGCTACCAGCAAAAATAATACAAAATTGACACCCCTACCTTAGCCAAACACAAAGTACCTAGGGGCCCCAGACAACCTTAATCCGCCTCTGCGTCACAGTGACTATAAATAAATGCATCAGCCACATCTTCTCGTCCTCTTACGTGCAGTTAAAACCACTGGCCGACTGGCGACTTTGCTATTGTCCTGCTTCGACACCGGCATCGTGAAGGTTGCCGTTCGCAGCCGCTTCTTGTCCCTGCGTTCGCCGGTCTTAAGTCGCATTCGCCGCGATTAAGTCGCCTTAAACCGCACAAACCACCGAGCATGGTGCGACTCCTACCAATCCGTAACCAACGCACAACCGCAAACGACTCAGTTGCCTGCTAGCCCGCCGCATAGCCGCAATAATATCGCACAAAATCCAAACGCAAAACTAATTCAAATCCAAACGCATTTGTTAAAAGAGTCACGTGTGAAAACAGTGGCAAAAAACGACAGCGGAAACAAGACAACTGGTTAAAGAAAGTTCAAAAGATTGGTTAGGTTTACAGTGAATATTTCTGTGACTATGCGGTTGCATATCTTACCGATTACGTGGTGTTTTGCGTGTTGTTTGTATTTCCAAGGGGTGGTTGGGCAGCAGGATCAGAAGGATCAGAAACTTCCGCCTGGAGGCTACTATACGACGCGGTATGATCACATCGATATCGAGCACATCCTCAACCAGAAGCGACTGGTGCATTACTATAGCGAATGTCTTTTGGATCGGGGACCTTGTACACCACAAGGAATCGAGTTCAAACGTATGTAGCATTCTTCGTATAGCTATTGGACTTTCACTTTTTTCCAATAAAAATAAACATAAACATTAAAAAATAACTTAAATTAATATCAGTATCGATTACTATTTCATTCAATTTAATCAGCCTACATTTAAAGGAGCCTACATATAAAATATTACATCTTATGGGGAAACTTCCGTTTTGTGACATGTAATAATCCATGTACCATGCTATCATGCATGGGTACTGTGGTGAAACAAATAAATATCAAGCTAAACATACCGGCATTCTTTACTCACAGTAACATTCTTTACTGTCAGTAATTTCTTCGCCGTTGAAATTGTTAAAGTACGCATTACACATTACAATGCGACCTTGATTGATGCAGGCTGCAGCAATTTTTATTTAATTCACTCGTGTAAAACAAGAACTGTTCTATTAGTAATATTTTACACTTAATAGTACAAATTTAACATTTGTTTCTGTTTCGTTTCTTTCTTTTCAATCTAATAGTTAAAATTAATCCAAAATAATATTAAAAACCTATGCTTTTTATTAATGTTTTATTGTCTTTGAAATGTTGAAAACTGAACCGTTAATGACCTTTGTTGATAATACATTTTTAAATAACTTGTTTCCTACTTATATTTACTTATTTTAATTAATGATATTAACCAACAACACTAAATTCCAAAAAAGTTGTTTGTTTGTGAGTTTACTTAGACCAATCCGGTTTATAAATGTTTTCGGTTACATAAGTATAAAATAATTATAAATGTTAAACCGGAAACTAAATATGTAAACTATTAAGAAAGCTGACAATTTTGTCGTGAGTCTCCTTTTTGTGATTCTTCTGTGAATTTATTCTCAAATTCACTTTCTACGTCGTTAGAATATAAAACATACTGGATTTAGTAATGTATTGCGTCATGCAAATTACAGACAATTTGAAGTTCTTCATGTATAACTTTTAAACATTTTAACATTCATTTTTCACAATTACAATGCATTATGTGATCCATATACAATAAAACACTATCCTTTATGTGTATTAGAATATTTGCTTAATATCGAAATTCCCAATTATAAGAGGAAAACTGGTCATTCGTTTTTATTGTTTTATAAGCAGGCAATCATTGGTGATGAGTAATATGCATAATTCGCTCTGAGCTATGCTTCGCTTCGCTAACTTTCACGTCCACACGAATTTTGGAGGTTCAACATATTTGCTTGACTAATTCAAGTGCTGGCACTAACCAAATAGAAGTAAGATTGTATTTGGAAGATATTTTTACCGATTATTGACAGTCTGTAAAATTATTCTTCTTTTGTTATAGTGATTCTCGAAAATTTGGACACGAATAGTGTTGTTTTATTTTTCTGTAAACGAAAATTTAATGTAAAATGTTTTATTATTTGGGTAAATATGACTTGCGATGTTACTAAATGTGTACAAAATGCCTGCATTTAATTATAATTATAACGTTTCTGGCTAACAGTATTATGCTTACTCATAAATAATCTTATATTTTCGATCTCGTTCCTATCATACACTTTCACGATAGGGCTACATCAACGGATATTTTGTTAGTATGTTTAGAGTAGTTTGGTTTCCGATATAGACTAACCATTTCTAATCATACATTTCACTTTAATTGCACTTCTTATATTATGGTCAAGCTTCAATGGCTTCACTCCTTGTCCTGCCAATGCTACTTCCATTTAAATCGATATCACAGTCCACTAAAAATAAATTACTAATTCCAATTGTAAGTAAAAACATGATTGGCGGCGACAATTTGGAATGACTGATTTAAAGCTGAAGAAACTCTAGTGAATAAAATTTAATTAAACAATAATAGCTTTCGTCGAAACAATTATGTTCTAACACGAATAGTGTCGTGATTCAATTTACAAATGATTGATTTAAATTACCAAGGTTTGAGGAAGTTATTATTTATCATGGATTCGAAAACAAAGAATTGTTCAAAATGTGATTTGATCTTGAGACGGCAGGATGAAATAAAATAAGATTTTCGGTGGAGACTTATATTCTTATTACTTTTTAGGTATCCTTCCGGAAGCGTTGAGAACAAACTGCCTCAGATGTTCGGAAAAACAGCGTTTTGTTACATTAAAGTCGATCAAACGATTGAAGAAAGAGTATCCTTCGGTATGGGCCGAACTGGCCGCCATTTGGGATCCAACTGGCGAATATCTCCAGCAATTAGAGGACTCCCTAAAAGGCAAGATTTTTAAACTTCCGGAAGTTAGTCGGGAAGACATTAATAATGTTTCCGTGTCGAGGCCTTCAAATAATGTGCCAATTTTCACCCGTTTCGACAATGAAAATATAGCGGAACCTGTAAATAACGTACCAAATGTTCGACCTACTGAGGTTTCCCCATCAATCAAACCACAAATACAAACGGTCCAGAAGGTTACGGCAAATACTGTTGCAAATAAACCGGTTAGTTTCACGTCAACAACCACAACAGTTACATCGACGACGGCCAAAGGACCGCCACCTGTGGCAATTTCATCAACAGGGCCACCTTCTATACAGAAATCGCCTACAAATGTCAATACAATACGAACGACAACGAAAAGACTCTTCATGACTGGTATACAAGATAAAATTCAACCGACAACCAGTCGAATTTCGTACAATTATGATTTCTCTGCAACGGTCCGACCGATACAAATACCAGGAAATGGAATTAATATGGTTATTAAAGGTGTGAATACCCTCATTCAGCCGATAACTGACATTGCTGGTCGAGTTATAACGGCAGGAACTGATATTGCAGGAATAGTTTTGAACGCTTTAGGTGTGCGTAGGACGTATTAATCGTTTCCGAAAAAGAACATGAAACATCGCAAAATGAATTAAATAGCTTTAATACGAATTGGCATATTATGATATATTGTTATGTCTTGTGTATTATATTTTATGCTAAATATTTTGTAATATTATGTTCTAAATAATTTAAAACTCTTCGCATATTTTTTAAACTAATTTATAGTTTGATATATCCGTACAAAATTTCTTTGATTGCCATTGCAATATAATGTTTTCAAAACCATGGAAGACAATGACATTCAATGATTATCTTCATCAAACATAATTACTGCTGAACTTTAGCATCTAGTCAAAGATTTAATTGGCATTGAACTTTTGTTTGTATTTCATAGAGCTCGAGAATTAAATTTATAAATGTTTTAGATATCTTTAACTATAAGTTAATGTTATAGACGATGTGTGTTATGGTCTTGCTTGCATTATTCACTAACAATGTGTACTATCGAATAAAAGGGTTATTCGCATTATTAATATTAATACATTAATAGTATCTAATTCTTCTGGCACTCAGTGACGTGGGTCAAATGACCCCCCCCCCGTTTGTAGACATACATCAAATTTGATCCTACGCGTCGCGATGCCATGGGTCAGTCAAATGTTTGCGTAGGTCTCTAATTGTCGCGCATAAAAAAACATGCAATGAGTAAGTACTAAAAAAAAAACAAAGAAAACAGGAAAGTTGTGCCTGGACTTCAGGACACTGTGAGATATATTTATTTTATGAAATGAAATCACTCTCAACCTGAAATGTTCTGCATTTCACAAGCAATTAAGACTTTTACATTGTTTTATGTTCCGGAGATTCCTGAAATTAGTGCTAAAGTAAAAGCACTTGGGACGCACAAAACAAAATAAACTTACTCCCGTCCTGCAATATATAGCCTATTCAAATAATGTTTTGAAAATGAAAATAATTATATGGTGTGTAGAGCCCCAACGATGAAGTGGTGGGCGCGACACATTGCACTGGCGCCTATATAAGTTCTCAATATATAAATGTAAGAATATTATAAGGAAGTGGTAATACAGCGAAGGGTTGTATGTGGGCGGCAACCATCGTTTACGACGTTTAAGAGTTCCCTAAATAAAACTAGTTGTTATCCGAACACCGGATG
>WSZQ02039494.1:0-31576 GCA_019419845.2 Weissflogia rhopalogaster | reverse complement strand
TATATAGAAATAAGGCAAACCATATAGTGTACATAGTACACAGTGGTGTATCTCATCTAATTCCTATGGGTAAACATTTCTGTTGGAAGATAGCAGAACTTATGTCAATAACCTTTGGGGATATGATGAATCATGTAATATCTGAGGAATATTCTGAATGTGCATTTATGTGATTCGTTCTGTGTGAAACAAGTTTGAAATTAAACGTACTTTGCAAACCTTCCGAAATGCCTGAATACGATTATGCAGGCATTTTACACAAAAAAATAACTTTGAGAAAACACATTTTCCACAAATATGTCTTGATGACCTTAGAAAAATGAATAAATTATTCCCATTTGAATGAAACGGTATCTCTCTTTTTGAGACTGAGAGATTTGAGTTCTACTAAGTCAATTTTTGTACTCTCTGGAGAAACACGTGTATTTTTATTACTCCTGTCTTATGAGGCGTACAATGTGTTCCACCATCCTTCCATCATTCTATACTTCCCGTAGCAGCCGTTAAGGAAATTGTGTCACATGTACAGTTTCCCACATTCCCGGCTGAAGTTAGTTCGCATTCCCTCAGTTACCGCTCCGATGCGAAAAAAAAACGAATGCTGCAATTGTATGGCGCCGGTGGGTGATACAAGTTCGTAGATTCACAGCTGATTCCTTCGTTTTTATTTGCCTTCAGGATTTTCCTGCTGCTACTGGTTACAATTGGCCACTCTGTTCCACAAACCCGGGAAACAAAATCAGATCCGTGGGTCGCACGCTGATTCCCCAACGACACGACACGCACATAACATGTACAACCGGCTGAACCAGATTAGCAATTTGTGAATCTGGCCTAATTTGGGCACAACCGCCCTCTACTGATGCTATTATCCGCTCAAGCACAATTCGATGGAAGTGTATTATGAGCAGGAACACGAGCGCGTATTTAGTATCGATAACCAAATCGATAGTTTAAAACCGTTTCCGGCGTCGAGTAGAGCAGCTCATCAAAGAGAGGCGCTGGCATTAAGCGAACATGATACTTTATTAACATTCGCACTTTCCGGCGTTCGGTTTTAATTATGTGCATTGATTTTACGTCCGTGGTTGGGGCGAGACGGGGGTGCAAAGTGTGGAGATGGGAGGTTGAACTGTAGAAGTTAGTGGAGAAGTCATAAAGGCGCGAGTTGGTAAGTGTTTCTTTTACGGTTCGGATGTTGACTACAAAACCTAGCTACAAAGATTTGAGAACACTTCTTATGCATATTTGTATTCAGTTGTTTTCTGTACATTTTTGGTGTGCCTTACAAGTGCTACAATCTTTTAGTTTCCGAACAATTTACATTTGTATATTCCTTCATGGAGAGTCCCATGTAAAATTGTAAAATTTGATCGGCTCCATAGGCCGCCAAGAAATTCGCAGAAATTTCAGACGTACTCATTTGTATTCAGCTATTTTCTACAATTTTTGATGTCATTTACAAATGCAGCACTCTAATTTCCGAGTTAATTATATTTTTAAATCGCTTTGTGGTGAGTACCATGTACAATTATAAACTTTCATCGGCTTTCATCAAGCCGCACAGTGGTCAAAAACCTTTTCTCGACACAATTCATTCGCGCTAGTATCGAACGACCGTGCCGTTTTATGAAAATAATCGATAGCTGCACAAAACCGATCAGAAAATTATTAACGTCACGTTGAAGTACATAAAAAAGGGGAATAAATTCATATATGTGGCATATTATTCGATTAACAGATAAGGATGAAAAACCTCTATTGTGTTTTATGTTTTATTATAAAGGGATTGAAATAAGTTTGATACGAAGAGAATGTCGTAGAATTGGGGATGGTTTTGACGTTTATTCCGTCTGCATATCTTCATATTTAGTATGAAAAATCTTGAACAAAATTGCTCCTCGAATATCACAAAAGAAGCTGACTTGTACATTTGTAAATATATGTTATACGGGGTGTCCGTGGCGCAGTTGGTAGTGCGTTGGGCCGGTATCTCAAAGGTCGCCGGTTCAAATCCGGTCGGCAGCTTCACATATTCTCTTTCCATGTTCAATTTCAATTTCAATTAATTAATTTCTTTGTAAATTCATTAATTGTGCTAAATGATTACATGATCTTCTTTGATATGTCAATGCTAACTAGTCTGTGGTCGTTCAAACAAGACTGTATGATAGTAGTTGTGTGAATGAGTTAGGAAAAATCATTATTATCTGAACAACATATGAAATTCAAAAATACATCTCCCATAAGAAACATCCACAAATTATTGTAGTCTCTAGAGTCTCTGTCGGCATCGGTAAAAATTAGTATCTTTAATTAAACGCGGCGTCAATGCGCATTAAATGCACACGCAAATTGGAAAATTACGCACGACGTGCGGCGAACAGGTAGGTTCTTCCGCCTGTGGCAGACAGGTAACATGCACGCGTGCATTCAATAACAACGCACGCGCTCAATATGTACCGCCGCCGCCGCCCCCGCCACCGTCAAAGAAATGAACCACAAACCACACGCGCGGTTTGCAAGGTTGTCGGCGCAATTTCCATGAGATGGAAATCGCTGGAATGAATGCATGCCTGGATACATATTTCAGTAGTCAATTTTAGAATTGATAGTTTAGATTTCTCAGAATGCATTTCTTCGTTCCTCATGCCATTGAAGCTCATGCAAATGCACCGAAACTCTGGATTGAAACATTTATCTTGTTCCGTATGAAGAGTCCGATTTTATGAGAACTAATCTATTCTTTAGATTTGCAAAAAGTTAGTTAGAATAATTTAGAGAAAGTTATAAGACTTTAGGCCTATCTCAAACTGAACGTCACGAATTGAGTGTGAACGAGAGCTTAGGTGATTTTAAGGTGATTATCATTGGATAAGTAAGTAACTAAGAAGCCATGAAATTAGTATGGCCTCTTCTCTTTTCCAAAGAGATGAAATTGACAAATCTTGTCAGTTCTTTCTGAGTAATCAAATGAAACTAGTTTGTATGATTCCCCTAATTCATTTCTTAGGATTCATGCATAACTTAAGCTTCTGAGAATCCAACGCTTCGGAATTTCACCAGGTAAAATGCATATCTTTAAAAAATTTGAACTTCTTCATTATCGAAATAATTGATATAATCTGAAGAAGTACTGTTCAGATTCTCGATACTCATCAAATTTATAGATATCCTAAAATGTTAACCCTTTTTGCTCAGGTCTGTTTTCAGGATGGTAGTCTGAATCTGTTTGGATTTTTAATATTCATAAAAGTTGTCGATTTCTTATCGATTCTATAATTATTGGGCCCTTCCTATTCTGTCCTATTCAGATATATTTTCATGTGACTTTCTTCGACAATTTCAATCTGAAGAAGCACTGTTCAGATTCATAATATCCGTCAAAGTTACCAATCTTCCAGAATACTGTATATATCAGTACTTTCCTACTCAGGTTCAGGATATTCTCTTATACAGTTTGAATCAGAAGAAACATTGTTCAGATTCTTGATATCCGTCAATGTTATCAATCTTCCAAAATACTGGACTTTTTGGCCCCTTCCTACTGAGGTAAACATTCAGGATATTGATATGTAGAAGCACTATTCAGATTCTTGATATCCGTTATAATCTTCAAAAATACTGAACTTATTGGACCCTGTTTACTTAGGTATACGTTAAGGATATTGTCTTATACAATCGGAATTTGAAGAAGCAGTGTTCAGCAATCTTCAAAAGTACTGAATTTATATGGCCCGTCCTATTCAGATATATCTTCAGGACACCGTTTTCTACAATTACTGTCTGAAGAAGCACTGTTCAGATTCACGATAACCATCAAAGTTATCAATCTTCAAAAATACTGAAGTTGTAAGGCCCTTCCTATTCAGATATATTTTCAGGGTACTTTCTTCTACAGTTTCAGTCTGGACAAGCACTGTTCAAATTATACATATCCAGCAAAGACCTTGATGTTTCAAAATCCTGGATATATTATCACTGTTGGTCGTTACTTCAGTCTATTTTCAGTATACCCCAATGTACAGGATTCCAATTATAGTGAGGCCACATTCATCGCTGCGTACTTCAAATCTACTTTAATTCACGTTCTAAAAATAGACGTTAATGTAAAACAAACGCTGATTAAATCCCAACGCGTGTCGGACATCAGCAATGAAAAATTCTAATTACCGGCGCGCAATGCATTGCCGAAGAAGATGTGAGTTAATCATTGGCGCTCGTAAAAAGCACCCGCGCGTTATAAATACCCACGTCTCAACGGCGGCGGAGGTGGCACAGAGGCGGCAGCATGAAGCTGTCACTCAGCGCCGGAACCTTTGTCATGAGAGTTGGGCGCGCGCGCCGCTTCCGGAGATGCTGCCTGCCTTCAACCGCCACGCCGCCCGCCCGCCACCAGCCGGATATAAACTCATTAACATGTATGCGCGCGCGCCGCCTCCAGCGCGAATATTTTTAGATACGTGCGGGCTGCGTTCCTGCTGCAGCCCGCAGGGAGATCGCGACGCGATGTTTTTAGCTGACCGTGATAAAAATTGCACGAGCGCCCAAACAACCGCCTCCCAGCCTAATCAACGATGCATTCACACGGGCCGGTCTGACCGAACAACATCTCGAATTGCAGGAATGCAGGCAGCAACAACGTTGGAATTTCATCGATTGTTCAGGCGGCAACGAAGTCTGAAGATTTCTGCTTTGATTAACTATTCATTACATTCGCTTGTTTCATATTTATTTATTTACCTACGTAAATTCTTAACGAACCTTTGGAATACTGGGTTACATTCTAAGGGCTCTTTCACATCGAAGTCATATCGAATTCGGTCTAAATGCGTCTATTAGTTACACATCATTATAATGGGTGTGACTGAGGCCTTATGCAAGTTTATGTTCGAGTTGTATTAAAAATTTAACAAAGTACAAGGAAATGAATAGATATGAATATGAAAAAACAGCGGATATTTTTCACAACATAAAATATTTCTCTTCATTAACAATGAATGTGCTATGAATAATGATACGTACACGGCGAAACTTCCAGTTAATTTCCATTATGAATAAATCAACAATGTCACGTGTACATCATTATCCTATTGGATTATAATAACGTAAGGCTTTAATTCCATTTTTTCCCAACAATACCTATCGATTCTAAGGCAGGCAACGTAATGAATGAATGGCTGGTTGGACACAATAAAATCTAGTCCGAATCTGAGCTTAATGAGTCATGTTGAATTGAGCCCCCGGGACAATAACGAACCGTAATAATATACAATTGCAAAAGTGATATTTTCTGACCTTTGTTGAAGGACTCATAATTTGAAAGATCGATAGTAGTAATGTTTATGTGGAAGAGGCCCACTAAATACAGAATTTTTAAAAGATTGATACGTTTAACGAGTATCAATAATCTAAATAGCGCTCTTTCATATCTTCTCAGTGGAAGACAACATTTTTATATTTTGGTAGATAGTTGTAGATAGATAGTTTGATCGATAGTTGTGATGAATATGAGGAATCTGAACTGAGCTCCTCAGGTTCTTTGGGTATAAAAATAATCATTTCGGTCATTGCCTGTTATATATTCACAACATATTCAGAAAAGATTCTTCAGCATCCCAGAAATAATTGATAGACTCTGAGGAGCACTATTCAAATTCATAATGTCCATTAAAGTATCATCTATCGATGCACTGGATTATTCAGGCCTTTTTAAGTTTACGGTATTAAACTGTCTGAATCTGAGGAGTCCAGTTCAGATTATTGATATCCATCAATCTTATCAATGTCTCAAAAATACTGTACCGTATTCTGCTATCTGACTGCAAGCAACATTGTTGAGATTCCTATAATATGGATAAATTGTAGCCATTCTCTTTAGTCAGATTTATTTTCACTCCTTATGTCCATCAAATTCTTCCTTTTGATTACTCAGGTTAATTTACAGAATAGTTTATCAGCCTGAAGGGCCTTGTTCAGGTTTCTATATCAAATCTTCAGTTCTTTCGAAATACATGATACGTTGTTATTATTCAATGTTATTTTTATGATTAACCTAACAGATTATAAAAACGCGAGGCTTTAATTTCATTTTTTCCAACAATACCTATCGATTCCAAGTTGGTAATGGGTAAGGTAATGAATTCTGCTGAATTAAGCTCCGGGAACAATAACGAACCATAGTAATGAACAATTGCAAAATTGCTATTTTTTCGAACCCAATTGAAAGGCAAAAGAAATTCCAACCAACTAATGACTAAAATAATCCATTCGTTTATTTCCTTCTGAATATTACAGTTTTTTCAGAACTTGGAACTTTATTCAGTAAAATGCAGGTGATGAGCGCTACGTTAATATTGATGCCTCCCTGTGAGCGCCGAAACTGCAAAGTGAACTTCACTTCATTGTTGCCGGCTTGACTTCTCAGGGGTAGTGGCGTGGTGTGAAGGCGGCGGCGTTCAAGTTCGCTCTCGCGTCAAGGAGCAAACTGTTGATTACGCGATGGTGACGAATATAAATCGCCCTGCGCTTAATCGTTACTTTCCTAATCGCTTTGCTTCCTCATGCTTGTGCACACGACGGCTTAATCTTTATTCTCTTTATCGCTGTCTCTTTACGGCGCGATTCGACGCGTAAGGAACGCGATTTATGAGTAACTGTATGTTGATATTAGTCAACCGTACTTTGAATTATCTTCGAGGAGGATCTTCACAGAGCTTTATTACGCTTGCGAAACTTTATAGTCGCGCTTGGTTAGGGTACAATTCGGTTCTTTATTGCTACGAGGATTGCGCATTTCTCCTGTGTAGAACTGTTTCATGCCCAGGTTTCTTCTTTCCGTGTTTCTCTATTCCAAATGTCTCTGAATATCAGTTCCAGCGTTTCTTTGTGCTCTTTTTTAATCAACTGGATGCGCCTGACGTATCTTTAACCTGGTAGGTATGCATATGTAACTTGCATATTTCTCCAGCGGGGAAGTAGTTCATGCCCAGACTTCTTTTTTTCAGTTTCTTCTGCATTCGATATGTCCCTGAATATCAGTTCTATGTGCACTTAGTCACTACTAAGTCTCTTTTCAGATCTTTTAGATTATTCCTATGGTTCCTATGATTCCTATGGTTGCCTCTTGTTATTTGAATACCTCTCAATTTCAAAAGGTTTTCATGAGTCTAAATTACATTTCCAATAAACATGTCTCAAGTTCAGGGCCTAGACATCTCTCAAGCTTTTTTTATAGTGTTCTATATCTGAATTGCGTGAAGGTTATCTAAATAACCTTAAAAAGTCTGAAGTACTTTTCAGAAAATCTTCGAATTACTCCGTTCCTTCTCTACCATTCACAACTAAGTCCCCTTTCATATCATTAAGGTTGTCCCTAAACTTCAGCAGTACTGCTTCCTTCCTCAGAATTACTAAAGTTGTTCATCAATCTAAATTGTATTTTCGATAGACCTTCGTTCCCGACTTCTCGAAGTCTTTCCTGGCCATAAATTAATTTTTAACAGTATTTATTTTATGAAGTGCCTGAACGATTTCTAATTATTAATTTACATCCCATTTCAATAATTTTCAATAATAAGCGTTGTAAAACAGATTTCATCAACAACTGAACATGAATATTAACATCCAATAAAACAACATGCAGGAATTGCCTTTATCCATGCCGAAATGTTTACTTCAAAAAGCTGTAAATAAATTCATTTTCGAGGCGCTGCCTGGAAGAAAACATTTTCTGGAAAATTGCGCCCGCTATAATGAATTCAAGGCGTGCGCGCTTCGTAATATTATTGAAAGTTGTCCTTCCACAACGCGCCTCATCAAATAAATGCAGCGAGGAAAAGTTTGAATCGAAGACAAACCCTGCAACAATACGAGCCCGTACGTGCGCCAAGCCCTGATGGCGAACAAACATTCTATATTTGTATCTCAGGGGTTTTTAATGTTCTCCAGTCGTTTCTCTCTTCTGCGTCTCATTGCTGGATTGTTATCCAGCTTTTAGGGACTTATTATTAATAAATGAAAAGTCAACAGGCAGGAATACGTTCATCAGCAAAAAATATTTTTAAAAATCGAAAACTACCTCAATAATTTCGATGCGTTCATTAAAAACCTGTATGAATATATCTTAGAATCTTTAAACATGTCTTACTTGTGAACCCTGATGATTAGGCACTTGAAAGTTGTATCGTTTTGTAGGTGATAAAAAGACGATTTCAGTCATGACAGGCACATCACTATGACTTATGTGTAAGTGGGTCAAGTTATTCCAAAATGTCCAGATTCTTCCTGTTTCTTTACGTTTGATTTCCTCAGATTTACAAAAGGTTTTCATGAGTCTCAGTTTCATTTCAGATAGACCTTCCTCTATTCAGGATCTAGACATCTTCCTGACCTCTCCTAGTTCTTCATGGCATTAAATTAAATTAAGATTTTTACAGTATTTTACATCGTACATCGCAAACTATCCCAATTCATTAGAAACGTTTAGATAACCTGCATAGTTTTGTCGCAGAATCTTTAAACATATCTTACTTGCGCACCCTGAAAGTGGTATCATTTTGTAGGTGATAAAAATACGATTTCAGTCATATCAGACACATTATTATAACTTATGTGTAAGTTGGTTAATTTTTTAATTAAACCAGCAAAAATTTGAATAGCAAAAATTGTTCTAAAAATTTTGTGGAATAGTCATTGCATGCGACTTTAACTGGGCAAGGTTGAAATTGAAAGAGGAACCGAGGCGAACGAGGGGATGGGGGCTGGAAAGAGAGTAATTGCATTTCTTCTAATTAGTTATTTATATGCGTGGGAGGTATATAGTTGCGTTTGCCAGAGCGGGAAAGTTTAAGCGACGGGAATGTTCCGGCGGCTGCCAGATCATTTCCATTCGCGCTTTGAAAATGATTTCCACGAAAACGCCTGCCTCGATTTTAATGACAGCGATCGCATCGGAAAGCTAATTAAAGCCTCTATAAATACTTACTAGTTAGATTCGTTATAATATTAGGCGAAACTAGTTATTTTTGACGTTTTATTATTCACTCATTTTATTTTGGAGCAAAACAATCACTGCATTTTATTATTTTGTTATTATTTTTTTTTAATTTTTTATTATTATATTATAACACCACAAGATTTTTATGTAGCGTTTTTTTTAAGTTGTCAGTTTCCTGGATGTTAATAATTGGGGAAATTATATCGTATTGCACTAATAGGTAATTGCGTTTGTTTCGTTAAAGTGATTCCGAAAATTTCCCACGCACTTCGCGCGTCTTTCCCGAGCGCGATATCGTCACTTAGCGCCGAAGTGGCGGAGTGTAACATGCACGCCTTCACGGCCTCGGATCAACTGAAAACGTCGAAGCGCAATCCGGGGGCGGCGCGCATCCGTCTTCGTCGCACGCGGCGCCAGCGGCGGCGGCGCGATTTTGCATGGCCGGCTATCATGGGGCTGCGTGCGCGAGGCAGCGGCGGTGGTGGCGGCAGCAGCGCTGGCGTGCCGCCGCCAGCAGGCCCGGCCGATGTCGACGGCGGGTTGCGCGACACTTCCGTCCCGCCGCGGCCAGCGGTAGCGCGCGCAAAAGTGAGCCCGAAAAAAAGCCGGCGCGAATTAGCCGCCCCCGCAGTCTCCATAGGCCATCCGTAGGGCCACCCACGGCCACCCATCTGCCTCCCACAGGACGGACAGACCAGTGGCATACACACGGACCCGGGAAATTACCATCCTGTCCGCTGCTTCCGGAAAGAAAGTGCCGAAAATCAATTGTACTCACTATAAAGCAAGCAAGTGCTTGCCCACTACACTATCTTATCTATCTGTGATCGGCCGGAATGGCGGCCGGGACCAGAAGTGGCTTTTCGAGGATATCTGCGCAATTCCTACCAGTTGAGATTAGATTTGAGCCCGCCACCACCGCTGCCACCACCGCCAAAACGAGTGGCACGGGTTTGCTGCCGACTTGCTGTGGCCTGATCATCCCTTCATCAGGCCACAGAGTCGGCAGCGTGGTTACAGATGTTTAATTCAAAAAGTGCTGTCCTGAAAAAAAGTGAATTACGCACTTGATAACAAAAAAACCGTATTAATCCGCTTCGCCGAAAGACTTCGGTATTCTTTTTTGATTACCTACATTAAATTCGCATTGTTTCGTAATCCTGAAGACAAATTGGAATGCATGGAAGAGAATATTAAGATTTTTATTACATTAATCTGTTTTTTTTTGTTGGACTACTATCCCTTTTTGCTGTTTGCTGTTGAAGAATGTGCGAGACTCCCGGTGTGCGTCGTAAATCGCGAAATTCTGGCGCATTGTATTTTCGCACGTTCAAAACACCCATTTTATAGAATTAGTCTAGGTTTAAAATATTTGGTATTTCCTCGTAGCATGTTGTAAACTCTCGGTCGTTGGGGGGCAATAAAACATGTGCAAACCAAACCCAGCGATTTGAGAGTGGTAGGCCGCCACGGGGTGAGTGCGTGGTACCGTCCTATATCACGCTGGCGAGAGAAAAAGACGGTCACATTGCGGCACCGACCGATTGTAGCTTAAGTTAGTTTTAAGATTTGAAAATAAAGCAGTCTCAAACTAGAATCCGAAGCGAAAACATCTACTCTACCACGCAACCCTCAACTTCCTTCGGCTAGTATCGTTCTTGGGGCTCACCAGCAGTCACGAGTTTCTCTTGCGTTACCTTCCACAAGAAGTGCAAGATTCCCGTGATTGCAAATTTATACAAGGAACATTTATTGAATTTACCTCGTTTCGATTACAACATTTTACCTCTAAAGTACCTGATGGTTGTCTAAATATTTACTTAAATCACCTTCCAATTATCCTTCTTTCAAAAAACTTATTAAAATTACAAACTAAAAGTGGTAAATTACATTAATTCATTACATTCAACTATTCTTCAATATGCCTCTAAATATTTTTGTCAGAATTCTATTTCTGAACTGCGGGAAGGTAGAAAAGTCGGAAGTAGATTTCAGGAAAACTGAATAGCTCGAGACCTTCTCTTACTTTCACTGCCGAGCCTCCCCTCAGTCGCTTGAAGTATTTTCTAGGTTCCTACATTCCTCGTTATATTTGACTTTCTAAGAATTACAGAAGGTTCTAACGACCGCAAAGTCCTGGAATCGAATCTCGACGGTTTATTGGTCATACTAAACCACTTAGCTGGATTCAAAGCAATTATCAAATGCGTTTATAAGAGTTTTAAAAAATGAAACAAAAGCATTTGCACAACAATAAACTCAGTTAATTTACACTAACATGTTTTCCACATATTTTATGTATTACAATGTGTGGTTGACAAGATGCCCAACACAGAAGTTGTAATCCTGTTATGTCAGAGTTCCCGCGACCGCACAAAGTAACGTTTCGCCGTGGGGGGAAAGATCGCATTTTGCCGCCACACTGCGAACAACTAATAAATTCGCGAATGTTTAATACAGCGCCGAAAGCACACTCTTCCTGATCCTGCAACTGGAACGCAAAATAAACCAGCAGGTAAACACGCTGCACACCGTCAGGACAACGCGCCGTGTCGCGAACGAGAACTATAATAATAAAATAAATTTATACCCCATAAACGTTTACTGTTTACTATAAAACACAAACACATATGAAATAAATTTATGAACTTGTCGCCACTATGATATATTACCGCGCGTAATAAACCGTCGAATCTCATCGGTGGCGACGACAGCGATATCATTAAAATCTCTTAACCCCTGTCGTCCCGTCAGGGTGTTTATCACTAATGAAACACAGCAAATCGGTGAAAACTTAGGTGCACAACCTTGCCGCCCCTCCCCCAAACG
The DNA here is from genome assembly GCA_019419845.2 of Weissflogia rhopalogaster. Classification (NCBI taxonomy): domain Eukaryota; kingdom Metazoa; phylum Arthropoda; class Insecta; order Coleoptera; family Staphylinidae; genus Weissflogia; species Weissflogia rhopalogaster. The sequence continues at coordinate 19,749 of WSZQ02039494.1, read as the reverse complement.
ATTGTCTTGGATTTGTTCCGGGGAATCGTGTTCATTAAACTCGGCATATCACAGGAAAAAGATGTTTCTCGCATTCGGCGGGAGGCACCGGTGGCGGTGCTGTGGCGGTGGTGGTACCCACTTTTTTCGGTGAGGAATTTCCCGAGCGTGATGCGATAAAGATGCTGCCGGCGAGCGCGTAAATGTGCTCCGCCGGAATTTCAGCGCTCGCGAGGAATGCGAAATGCCAGGTTGCAGCCGGAGCGGAATATTCGCGTAGAAAACACATCGCTGCCTCCCCTTTCAGCCGCCCCCGGTCTTGCTGCCGGAGGCAGCAGGCGGCCTTGGACAAAACTCTCGACGCATAGAAGAAGATTTCAGGCAGAATGAAACGTGTCCCTTTTCATAAGACACACGCTATGTATAAAAATACACTTTGTTATTACTATGCTACATATCTCTTTTTATATTGGTGGAAATATCTTGCAAAAAAGACTATAATATAAAACAACTCTTCGTCTTTCTAACATCACAATTTCGTTTCTGGAAAATAATTAGAAACATGTCAAATAATTGCATTTGAACAAAGAAGTTTCAGTTATTTGAAAGCTTTATTGAAACTACGTATATTTTATGGTATAACCTTGGTTATTTTCATGATATCGTTTTGAAACATAACTTTGGTGATTTTCATGATATTCATTTGAAACTAATGATATTATATAAAGCAAGTCTTCTTCTTTCTAACATTGGTTTAGGGAAAACCTTTAGAAATATATGAAATAACAACTTTTATAGACAAAAATTTGCCTGCGAATATTTGAGAATTTTATTAGAATTGCGGACATTTTCTGCTATAACTTTGATCATTTTCATGATATTGACATAGCTATGCTCAATGCATACCTGAAAGACCGAGCATTAAGACTTGCCAACGCCCCGGTGCCCCTGAATATCACACGAGGAGTCCCGCAACGTTCCATTCTTGGACCTTGACTATAGATTGTGACTTATAATCCGCTCCTGGAATCGCAGTTCCCACCAGGTATTGAGATAATAGGCTATGCCGATAACATAGCTCTGATTGGTCGAAACCAAAGCCGTGGAACCTGCTCGCGTGATTGGAAAAATCGTGCAGGTACGTCAGGTCGTGGCTTCAAATACCAGCAGAGCGTCCCACACGGTCTCCACGGAAGCAGCAGAGGCATACCGCCATACCGTCTTTTAATTTGCTGTTAGGTGCTTCAAATTTCAATTGGTGAATACTTACTGGAAAAAAGGTTATTAGCCTTTTTGTATAATAGCAATGTATTTATGCTAGATGTAATGAAATATGTTTAGATCGAAAACTAAAACTGGTTTCAAATATTATTTGATATAGTGTTGTATTCGCATGAATTATTTCTGGTAAGCAAAACACTAGCGTAATTTACAATGGTATAAATTGATTATGAAACTTTCGGAACCATATAACAGATATATTGGTGGAATAATATGAAAGTTATGATGTGGTTGTGGCTAACATTTGCTGATTATGAGGTTTAGGAAATTGTGAACAGATAAAAACATCGCCTATAAAACCCAACAATTCAGCGTACTGAATGTGCACACAACAACCAACAACGAAATGCTGAAACGAACAAAGTTATTGCCCGAAATAGCATAAAGTTATGCAGCGCGGAAATCAATAGGGCGAAACAGTGCCGAATTATGAGGTTTTCGATGATGCTTAATAATGTGCACAATACGGCGGGATCGTGAGTAGGTGATCTAAAACCAACACCGCCGTTGCCATCGCCGCCTCCGCAATGCGCCCACCGCATCGCACACCGCCGCCAAAGTTCGCAAGTAAAGCACTCACCGTGCGGCGCGCAAATATCGCCGCCAAGTTTCCTCCGCGATAAACAACCGCCGCCGCTCCGCCAACGCGAACGCGGGAGCAGCAATTAATATCGCGTAAAATTCGACCCTGATTGTGCGGAAGATATCGGGAGGCGGAGGCGGCGAGCGGCACAGATACAATCGAAACTTGTGGCTGGCGGCGCGGCATCGTGGAGGCGGCAAGTTTGTTTTAGTTCGCCCGCGGGCGGCGCAGCGCTTCACGCTTGTACTATTCCCCACCGTTTTATTGCGAATGATGGCAATAATGCTAGTCGGCCGCCTCGCACCGCCTTCCCCGCCTACCGCCGCCTCCACCAACCATTTGCTCAATCGGCACACAGGTGTACGCGCGTATACGATTGCAAATTGCGACATAAATTCGAAATCAAATTGTGCACGCGTGCACGGCGCGCACAGGCTGTCACTAGTTGCTTCATGTGTGTTCGGCGGTTGGCTGTGAAGGCGGCGGGGGCGGCGGGTCGGTAGTGAGCGGCAATAAAGTATGAAACGCACGTTTGCCTGGATCGCGGAACTAATGAAAACTCGGTTGAGAACAGCCGTCGCTGTAAAACTGCGCTTGAAAAACGGCGCAAAAGTGTGTGTTGCGTATCGATTGCAGTCGCTGCTGAACTGGTTCAACAGTTGTGCTATGCTTTGCCGCCGTCGACACTGGATACAGATGATGAAGTACGTCGACAGTACTTGTACAAACTGTAAATGTATATGCGTTATCAATTTTAAGTAATAAAAATGTGATTTGGAGGAGAACATAGACGTTCAAACAACTTACAAGGTGTGTTTAAACACATCTATCGATATCTTGTGGTGTTTAAGTAGTTCGAAAGTTATCATACGATTTATGAGATTTTGAGAAAGCCACTCTAAAATACGTGTTTAAAAGTGTTCAAACTACTTAAAAAGAGTGTCTAAACACAACGGGAATACGGATATCCCGATGTGTTTAATCGGTTCGAAAGTTTATATGCGATCTCTGACACTTTGGGAAAGTCTCTATAAAATATAATGCGTTCAAATACTTTAAAATGTGTTTAAACACATCGGAAAGATGAACGTGTTTCGATGTATTGGAATGTCTTAAAAAGTGTGTTTAAACCCGTACCGATTTTGGGAAAGCTTCTTTAAATTATATTTAATTGCAGATGGCGTTTAGACATGTTCGAATGACCTGAACAGAATGTTTAAACACATCGAGAGTACTAATATCCGGATTTGTTTCTGAGATTTTAGGAAAATTTTCCAAATTATAACTAAATAGCATGTCTATATGCGCACACACGACCAACAAGTGGTCTACACATCGGGAGTAACGATATGAGATTTTGAATAAGTCACTTCAAAATATAATTGAACAAATGTGAAATGGATAGAAGTGTAAAGTGTGTAGACGTGTTCAGACACATTAAAAAGTGTGTTTACAGACATGGAAATTATCTATATCTCGTAAACGGTTCGAAAGTTATCGTAAGATTTCTGAAATTTCGGGAAAGTTCTTTTTTTGTGATTAGATATTTCAATTTGCTATTTTTTCGGATTATGATTTTCCAATTCATTCATATGGAGATTGATTTTCTCGAAATGTAAGGATGAAAATGTGAAATTCATACCATATATAGAAGATTATAGTCCAACACGACAAATCCACCAATATCAAATTTGACATGCAGATGAAGACATTCAATCGAATAGGAATAAATATCCTTCGCGTAGGCATCGTCGACAAAGCGGCGAAATTTATGCAGAAGCGATCCAATTTGGTTCGCCTGAAAGCACACTTTCCGTCAGCTAATGCATTTCGTATTTAGATGATTTCGCACGGCGAGAAGGGGGTGACCCCCTCTCGCTTCCCCTCGTACCTCTTCGGTGGTTAAGGCGCAGACACGCAGCAAATAGAAGGTTTCCACGACTTCATTCACCAGCCAGAGGATCGGGGTGCAATAATGCATAAGCCTGCAATCAGGGCAGGGTTGCGTGAGCAGCAAGTAGAGGGACATGGTGTGAAAGAAGATATCCACCGCCGTCTGAATCATCGCCAGCAGAAGCGTGAACGAGACCGCATCGTGAACTGTACGACACACGTGGCAAAGTTGGAAATGGGCCCGTGTGAGCTGCTGCAGTCGTTGCCGGCCATCCTGATGCTGTAGCCGAGTCATCAATTCACACAGTATTAGATTGATCTTTCCCAGGTGCAGCGATGTGTTTAAGTTTTGGAAATATGCAAATTATTTTAGGTCGGCTTTAATACAGGAGATGTGCTTAAAGGATCTAAAATGTGTGGGTAAACACATTGGGTGTATTGATATCACGCTGTGTTTAAACGGTTTGAAAGCCAACATGTGAATTCTGAGATTATGAGTGAGTCTCTCTGACATCAGTTATATGATGAATGTGTGTCGGAACGTCTTAAAATGTATGTTTAAACACATCGGGAATACCTGCAGCGGAGTCATCATCTCACACAACGTCAGATTGATCTTTCGCAGGCGCAGCATTACCGGCGACATTAGCATTGCGAACTGACATTTGCAGAGGGTTTGGGTTAGGGCCATCAGCAGGACAGCAGTGGTCTGAACGAGGTTAAGCTCGAAGGCGTCGCGCATGCTGACCACTCGAACCCCTACAGATACGCTGATAATCGCCACCACTGCCATGCTAGTCAGGGATGAATGGGGCACTCTGAGCTTGAGGCGGGCAAGGCCACCACTATCAATTCGGGCTAATCGCTTCAGGCTGGCGATGAGTTCGTGGCGATAACGGAACGCAACGATGAGCATCGCCAGCTGGCAGCTGAAAATGATGCACGCCCACAGCAGAACAAGGCGGCGGGGTTCGGCGCTGCTAGTGGGTGCTGGGAACGTTAGTGTTGAGTACGTGCCCAGGTAACCGTAGGCGGCAACGAAGTACAATGTGTAAATGACATCCCTGCGTTTTGGTATGGGGTTGGGGCTCAGCTGGCTCGGCATCATCCCGGTCAACTTATAAATGACGAAGATCGGTAGCAAACGTCTGTAGAGATAATCGTCGATTGTCGCAAGGTTCGTCATCTGTCTACCTTCTACCTTCATGATGCACGCAAAATACCCTCCCAGGGTGAAGTTCAAGGCACCACTAACCCAAACCGCCTCAATGATTCCAGGCTAATGAATACGAAATTACAGCAAAAACTAAATGACCTACTATTTACCCTTTATTTCTTGCCCCTTTCCAAAAGGGTTACCAAAGTTTACAAAATATGCAAATTAGGTTAAGTTGGCTTTAATATATGATTCCGTTGCTTAGATGTGTTTAAAATGTGTTAAAAGTGTGTTTAAACCCATTGGGCATTTCGATATTACGATGTGTCTATCAGTTTTTAACTTGTGATTAACTCTGAGATTTGGAGGAAGTTTATCTCAAAATTAATTGATGAATGTCTTAAAAAGTGTGTTTAAACTCATCGGATGAACTGATATCCCGATACGTTTAAATTTTCGTAAAATAAATTTCATTACGTCGGCTTTAAGATCGGATTCAGTTACTTAGATATGTTAAAATTATTTAAAGTGTGTTTAGACACTTCTGAAGAACCGATATCACAATGTGTTTAAATGGTTTGAAAGATAACATGTGATTTCAGAGATTCCTGAAAAATGTATCTAAAAATAATTCTTGAACGTGTTTAAATCGAACGACTTAAAAAGTGTCTATAAACATATCGGGTGTATCGATGACCTGATGTGTTTAAGAATCAGAACTATGCAAATTATATTATCTCGGCTTTAATATAGGATTCTTTTGCTTAGATTAGTTCTCACTACTTTAATAATGTGTTTAAACACTTCGGTAGGACCGGAATCCGATGTGTTCAAGCGATTTGAAAGCTATCTTGTAATTTTCAAGATTTTGCGAAAATCCCTTTAAAAAGTAATTGATGAACGTCTTTAGATGCGACGGAACTACTTAAAGAATATGTTTGAACACATCGGGTGTATTGATATCCCGGTGTGTTTAAATTGCCGAAATATGAATATTATATTAGGTCGGCTTTAATATAGGATTCAGTTGCTTAAATTTTTGATTCAAAATTTGATCTCAACTTTGTTTTTATTAGAGTATTCCCAAGATTAGATTTAGGTCAAACCGGCTTCGAAATAGTTGCGAACTAACTTTGTGGGAATATATCAAATCAAGAGTCATTGAAGTTAACTTTGAGTTACATTCAAGAAACATCCATCTATAATATATTTTACTGAAGATTCTATCAACTAAGGTTTCAATTGAAAAAATATATATTTTTAAATAGTCTAAATCAATATCCAAATTATTCAAGAATATTTGCTCAAAATTTCACAGGAAAGGGGAAAATCTCTCTACAATATTATTGAAGGACGTGTTTAGAACTATCAGAAAGACTTCAAAAGTGTGTTTAAACACATCGGAATACCGTTGTGCTTAAACAAAGAGAAAACTAACAAGCGATTTCTGAGATTATGCGAATGTTCCTCTAAAATATCATTGATGAACGTGTTTACGTGTGTCCGAACGACATAAAAAGTGTGTTTAAACGGATCGAATGTTAACAAGCAATTTCTAAGATTTTAGGAGAGTCAATATAATTGAAGAACGTGTTTATCAGGACTAAAAAAGTGTGTTTAAACACATCGAAGGAACCGTATTCCATTGTGCTTAAAAGTTAACAAGCGATTTCTGAGATTTTGGGAAAGTTTCCCTAAAATGTAATTGATAAACGCGTTTAGATGTGTTCAAACTATCTAAAAGGTCTGTTTAAACATATCGGGAGTATCTGTGTCTTGATGTGTCTTGGACAATAACGAATTTTCTTAGAGGAGAATAATGTTAGCACCACTAAACTTAGGTAGGTAAGAAGATTTAATTGATGGTATTTTCATAAACCTCAATTAGGTTGAGTATTAATCAAATTAGGGTAACCAACCGCAAGTATATCCTTGAACTTGAAGGACATTTAATAGATTTGCGCTTATATTAACATAGTTAGAAAACAAATTGATGATCAGTTAGATGAAACTAACTTGTTTGTACCTGGCAACCCTATGGGACCACAGTGGTGCCACGCGAAACTCATTAACCATCATTACATAATGGAAACTTGATGCCCTTGTTCGAATTAATCATTTTACGCGCAGACACCAGATCAGATATCAGCGAAGGAAATTAATGACATCAAATGATGGAAGGAAAAAATCGGCGTCGGGGCGTAGTGAGTGGAGGGAGGGTACAAAGGAAAGGCATACACATCGAGTGCATGAGGCGGCGATAATTCAATACCGGCAATTTCAATGTTGTTGCCGTCCTAAAGTCGCCGAGAGCGTTTGGAAAACGGTACTTTGAGAACGACTTGTCCATTAATCACGACATAAATCGGCGTTTACTACGCTAAGAACATTTTCATACCCTACTCGCAGCGCGTGTATTTGCAATTTGTTCTACGTTCACAAGACCAGCGTGTGTCTAGTGAACATAGGACAAACTGCCCGACATGTTAGAGAGTCGAGTGTGAACGAGCCGTAATACAGTCGGCCTATAATCGGACGACGCGCCCTTCAATGATGAATTATTGACTAAGCTCACTAATTGATCGCGTTTAGTGACTGAATAATTCGGCGTTGATTTACAACGCGCCACAAATCGAGTCATTTCTGCGATTTGCGATGCTTGGACGCCCTTTTTAGATGCGTTCATTCAGACGGACGGGTATAAAATGGCTGGTGGACTAAGAAGAGCCTGATTCCTGCTTGCCCGCTTGCCAGCTTGCCTGCAATCAAGGCACTTTCTCCTCATGGTACGCTTAATTAACTCACTTGCTAACTACGGCAGGCGCTGGCACCTAGTTGATATTATTAAGTGGTTGTCGGCGCGAAGTAGTGCTAATCCAATTAATTAGATCCCATAAATCTGTCTACACTTGTACTCGGTTATTATTACAATTTGCCATTTTATGCACACATTTTCGCGCGTCCGGTATAAATTTAGCCCGCAACGACGTACATTAAATTGCCTTCAATTTATCACCATAATATTTATAATATGTATAATATTTGCTCGTTAACTAGTTTTATGTAACTATATAATACGCTATTAAATTTTGTCAACGCTTGTTTTACATATCAAAAAATTTAATAGAAACATTTTCTAGACATTGTGTATTTTTTATACATAGAATATTTTTATTTTATTTATTTTTTTATATTTATTCTACAATCTTTTCTACCACTATGTGGGTGTAAGGGATTAGTAACTTTCACCCGGCCCGATCCGATCTCGCTACTGCTCTGAACTATTGTGCATATGGGTTTTTCCGGGGACCGTTGCAAGCGAATCGCCCAACCTTCGTTCGCGTTTTTACCGCGAAATCAGGAGTTCGCGGACGGCGACGCAGCTGCTTGTTGAGTAGGGAGACCAAGTGGTCACCCATCCAATGCCCAGCTACGTCCGACGTTGCTTATCTGCAGTGATCTAACGAGCACTGAGCTCCACAACGCGGCAAGCCGCTGCCAGTATATTTTTATATATGGTATATTTTTTACATATAATGTATATTTTTGTAGTTATTACTTTTAGTGGGGAGTAAACCGCTTCGATAACTATTAAACTCCTTAATTATAAGGTCATAAACTACAATTTGAAAGTTTGAAGCTTCAATATGGTTGGATGTTTCAAAACTGACAGTGCAATGAAAAGGTAAAAATCAGTCCATCTGCCTCTTTCGCTACCAGCCGACATTGTCCCATGATTCCTTTCTATGTATAACTAATTATTAGAATTTTGTCTTGACCCGCCATACTTGAGTGTAAAAACGTCAGAAACGATATGGCGCTCTCACCTCTGCGACAGATTAGTCTGGTACACGTAATTATTCAGGATTGTAGTCAAAAGTAAAATGCTTCATATGTCAAGTGTCAAAGTCGTTTTCGGAGAAACGGGCTACACCCATCTCTAAATAAAATAACGACATTTTATGATAAACTTGAAGGAAAAAGGATTTTAATATAGAAATGAATAAGATTTTTTTAAGCACTTGGTGTCAATTACAAGTAATTAAATTTGAAATTTATAGGGAATCGAATAAGGGTTTTACTTCGACTCTATTAGTCCTTCCAAGTATTACGCGTACGAAAACAACGCTGTTGGGTGCGTGAAGGAAATGAGAATGGCACACATTAACAGGGGCGTGTCATCCACCATCCTCAGTCTGGCACGTCGGTATTACCATCGATAATTCACACGTTCTGAAGGGGCATCCTACGAAAGCAATAGCCAGCAGCGATGCGTTCGTGCATAGATGTAGACGGTGTTAGCAGGAACGATGTAATATCGCCAGGATTTTCACCATGCTCCTCGCATGTATATGTGCACCTACGCACCCAGCTCGGAAACTTTTCCAATTAACTATAATAACTATTCACTAAAGCGACGATAACATTAAATTACCGCCCTCTAGACGTCGGTAGTCTATTCGGTTATTAGTACATCAGTTAGTTTACCCTCCTTGAAATTGACTTTCCAATTAATATATATCTACGCATAATTTATTTTATACTATATATAAAAAATATAGAATGTATTTAAAAAATGTGCGTCTCGAGAAGTCCGACAGGAATAATAACTCAAACTAATATTAGCAATATTATTTGTTTTCTGATATATTCTCCTGGGGATCAAACATTTTTACGTTTAAATTTCGATGAGTGTGGCCCGTTTTCCCGTACCTCTTTGCGTCTTGACTCTTGGAGATAATTGCACAATGCCGGCTGGTAGCGAAAGAAACAGATGGACAGTTTTTTTCTTTGCATTGGATGCTCTTGAAACATCCCTCCATTTTTTTTATAAATTTATTATGGTGCAATATTTTCGGGAAAATCTACTACTAAGATTACTCCACAAAAAACTCAACTTTAAACAACTTTTCATCAGATCATTCAAACCACAAAGGATGCTACTAGAATGATCTGATCTCAAAAATAACTTTGTAAACATCAACTTCCTGATCTTTCAATCTTTCAATCTAACCTCCCATATTCAAATTCGAACTTGCAGCAACCTAACCAAAACCCGGAAACGCGTAAGACCGCCTGCATTACATGTACCTACTACTCCTCCACGATATGAGATCCCTCAATGTGCGGCATCTACGAGTACGTTCAAGTGTAATTTCCAAATGGAGTGCTCATTTTCTCGGGAACGGGTTCGACTGATCCTTGATGTGCTCGGGGGTGCTCCAGCCGGCTTTCAGCAGCCTCCGTCCTTGCGCTACGCACGGAGAATTTTTCGGTTTGTGTTTGGATGGTTATGATTTACGGGCAACGGTGGCGGCAACGCACCAACGCTGAAATATGCTCAAAAAATGCGGCAAAGACGACGGCAGCGCACCGCATCGCACAGGAAAATGGTATTATATTCTGGGGATATCAGGAGATCGCATTTCACCGCCCACGCACCATCCCATCAGGCAACGAGCATATTTCGATCAGCAAACGACATTGACATTGATATCAGTCACGCGTTTACGGTTTCTTGTGCGCGGACCGACGACGGCTGCGGAGAAACGTTGTTGCCTGCAATTTTCATGGGGCGCTTTTATGCGCGTTGCCAATAATGGCGCGCTTCAGAAATCATGCATAAAAGTTGTGTTGTGTAAGATTGTAATACGCCAAGCAATATCCACAACGATGCACAATGATAGGTATTATTGAAGGGTCTTTTATGCACCTCTATCTTTAGGAGCTTTTTTGTCGAGGCTGGAGTTCACGATCGTTTCATCGAGCTTTTTATAGCAAAAAATGACTTTTACTAAAATTTAATGTCATCCTAATATCAAGTAAATTTACGTAATACTAGCGATGGGTGGGGGCGGAATTTTCATTTATATGATCGAAAAATATAGGATTTTCAAGATTTGATTACTTGACACTCACTTAATTTTGACTAGAAACGACAAACCAAAATGGTTTTATAAGGTTTCCTCAAAAAAAAATTGATTTTTATTTAGAAGAGAATTTAAACATCTTTAAAATGAGCCATGATTTAGCAAAATCGCTTCGGCAGAATTTTCTTAATTGTGTGCGGAAGATGGGAAAACAATATAAAAGAACAAGTTGGGTAAACATAACTATATGAATAGTTTAGCAATTGGTCGATATATACTTCATAAGTATAATGTAATTATTTTATATTAAAAATAAAAATTGGAATTAAAAATGCATGCATGCTTATATCGCCTCTTTTTTCGAGTTGCCCAGCTGCGTACACTCTGGCATTCTTAATTTAGATTAGAAACGAAACACCTCAAAGGTTTTGTAAAGTCTATTGAATGCATTATTCGAATAAAACTTCAATTTAAAATACGAAAAAACTATGGAAATATTCCCTATTCTAAAACACCAAGAAAATGTAGTTATCCATTACTAAACCATCACTTAGGCAAATCGGTTTGGTAGAAAAAACGATTATGCAAGGAAACGCGTTTAAAGTTAGGATAAATATAAGACTATATATTTTTATGGGCTTTTTGAGCTAAAATATCGATGTTTTGACCTAATAATGAATAAGGTTCCTCGCTTAAGTTAATTGAAATTAAATTTTCTATCTCAGAGTGCTAAGAGAACACGATGTTTCCGAAGAAAGTTTCACTTTCCGGTGCTAACGCGACTTAAGAACATTTTACGCCATGACTGCATTAAACATGCGGAAACATCTCAACCTCGTTGAAGTAATAACGATTAAATACTTGCTATATATCCAACACACACATTTTAATTGAATTCACATCGCACACATGCGTACAGGCGTACAGGCGGGAGAGCAAAAGGCGGCCGGTACACGCGCGTGGGATATAATAAAACTCTCCATGCTGACATGAAATTCAGCGAGCTTTTTTCATATGTCCTCCGTAACTGTGATTAATTAATCCGAGTATGTTTAAACACCTCGCGAACAGGATAATGAAAGCTTTACAAAGTAAAAACACCTGTGTAAGATTGTACCGCACATACAGTGGACATTAAAGGTAATTGCACCTGTATGACAGTAGGGCATATGTATGTATTGTCTTTACATGTGTAAAAGAATAGGTTTTGAAGTAAAATTTCTATATGAGCATTTGGCGGTGGGGGTCAATTAGTGAATGTAATCCGATTTTAAGTTTCTTTTTTTTCTACTGAATATAATGTTTGAACTTGAGACATAGGTTATATTTTATTTATTTTTTATTTAAGTCTTCGAAGATATTTACAGACTATACTCCAAATATCAAGTGGCAAAGTTAGTTTCGTGAAATCGGGCTGCACTAATTTCATAAAACATAAAATCGTGTACCCAAAATTTTATCATAAACTTATGATAAATAATAATTATAATAATTACATTATATCAAATAATGAATAAAAAGTGTGAATGTAAACTTTCTATACGCGCGCTTAACTTGGATGAAACTGGTGAATGCAAGCCGAATTTTCTACATTGAACGGAGGTAGGCTGAACTTCCATAAATTTATTGAGTTTATAGACATTGTTGCGGGAGTTTAAACACTTTGCAAATGAAACATCGTGATTTAGTAGGCGACCGGAACATAATGCGGTCGATGTACTCACGCGTTGATCTCACGCGGTTTCGTAGGGTGTGCATTTTATAGCCGGCCCCGTAATGAATAGTTGACGATGCTGTTGAAGGATCGGGGTGGGTAGGGAGGCTTGGAGCATCCAGACGCGAAATAGATCATTAACGACATTTGTGAGCGCCAAACCGCCGCCTCCAGTGTGCAAGCTTGGTGGCGTTTTCGGCGAAGATGCGACGCGAACGCGAACTTAATCACGTTACGCTAAACACCCCGCGAGCGCAATGTTTCCGCAATATTATGTTATGTGCGCTCGTAATGCGACCAGAGACCAGGGTGCAGGCGGTGGCGGCAGGAAGTCGCGGTGGATGTGCGCAGGGCCGCGGTTGACGATAACAGTATCCACAGCCGGCAGACAGACGTTATATGCATGCGAGCACACGCCGCCTCTTGAGATCGCAGGGTACTTCAAACACGTATGCCAGTGTCGGCTCTTGTATACAAGGTACTCCAGCGGACGCTGTCGTTTTCGGCGTTGGCGGCGAGGTGGCTGTTGGTAATGGCAACGGCACGACGCACCACTTATTGCTTCTATCGATCTACCACGGTTTGAAATGAGTGTATGTTTGTACATATTCTTACAAAACAACAACAAGAACAACGGACTACTTCATCAGATCGTCAGGATTGGTTTATTACAAAATCTGATCATAGAAACTTTCTGAGGGGAACATTTGCAATAGCCTGGAAACTCGAAATTTTATTTGTCTATATTACGAAATATGACTGTTTTTCTTGGCCCTTTTACCTGTTAATTGCTGCTCACGATCTTCATCAGGTTGCAATGAGTACAAGCTTGCCCATATTAGGACTAAATTCTTGTTGGGCACATTTGGAAATGCCTGGAAACTCAAAATTTTGTAGATAATTTAGATGAGTTTTAGATGATTCTGGGGAATGTATTCCCTCCAAATTTGTATGTCACACAATGTAACGATATTCCAACCGTCACACCTGGCAGCTACAATATATTTCTACTAGACTATTTCTATCTCTTTCCAACACTAACTATCTTGCTTTTTCATCTTTCCTACCGCTGTTGCCAGGTCTGACGTCTTACGCGCGGTCACTCGATCTTTTCCTGTGCGCCCGACAGGTGCATAAGCATGTACCGCATGTAATAAAGCACATGTTTTGTAACTGCACAGAAAAGTACGTTCGAAATTCCAACTCTTGAACAACATCCTTCTACATGACTATTCGCTTGCCCATATTCTAAAAAAACAACAAGGACAATATATTATTTCATCAGGTCTTCAGGATTGCTATTTTACAAAATTTGACCACAGAATATTTCTGTGGGTTACATTTCCAACCTCTTGGAATCTTGTTCTTGCTTCACTTTCATCTGTTTCAGAAAAATTATATTAAAACAAATATTTATTGCTTACAACGATATTTCCTTAATCAAATATTGAGGCGGCAGGAAGTGATCTTTATAAGTACACAAACATACGTCAGTCAGGTTGTCTCCTATTCCCTAATATGATAGTTCCTGAAAACAACGCTTAGTGGCACTGGCATCTAAAGCATGCAAACGAACAAATGCCACCAAACATCGGGTAACCTCCCTACGCTCCCTAGAATCAGCATACAGGTATGTAATTATCACCCCAAACCTGCTTTCTCCATCGTAGACATTCACAAACCACAAAACCAAAACACAGAAAGCATAATCCGCATCAGGCTATTCTAATTTTATAGCGTCTTTCAGACAGTGGTTAGCCTGATAATCTAATCAAAATCATGGCCGCCCAAAGCAATCCCCGTAAAGCCCCCACAGGAGAGAAACCATGCAACCATGTTTCAACTAGGCACAAGCGCAAGCGTCAGGAGACCCTCTCAGATATATTGGACGACGGAATAACGGGCAATGACCACCTGTCATTCGTGATAAACAGGATATTCAAGACGAAACATGCACGTAACTCTACCATTGAAGAGTTACTCGCCGACTCTGTGGGAACTCGTGTCTGCAAATTTCTCTATGAAGTAGCGCGAGCTATGGTGGCAAAACCTAACCTAGAACTTCAACTTGCCTATCATCCTGAGAAAGGCATTGATATTCTCTACAAGCAGGATGAGGAAGAAGTTAAGACGCAGCCAGAACATAATGCATCCCCGCAGGAATTGCAGATTGTCGAAATTGAAAACTGCAGTCCTGAAGACGCTGACGTGTCGGTTAATCGGCAGGTACGAAAGTATTCTTCTCAGGAAGAAGGGGAGCTACGAGCGGCAATTGTGGATTTGACTGAACGTCTGCGGGCACTGAACCTGTATGATAATATGTAGAAAGCAGTTCCAGAAGTTCTTCCGACAACCCTAAATCTTAAGTAAAGGTTCTCATTGCCCTACCAAGTAACACATTAAGTTTTACAAGTTAATCTGTTCAGACATCTGAAGGGTGCGCCTTCAGGCTAATTGAAGTGTTTTATCCCACGTACTTCCTGTGGGTCTTGAGAGTATTTTTTTTTCAAAGTGTTCTGTATTTGTATAGAATAAGAAACTTGCTAATCAGTTGTGAATTAACTTGCTTCTCATTGTATTCAACGTCCCAAGTATCAATAAAATTATTTTGGTTAAACTTTAATTCAATGACTTTCAATATGATGTCTGCGGGTACTGAACCTTTATGATAATATGTAGAAAGCAATTCAAAAAGTTCTTCCGGCACACCTAAATCTAATGTAAAGCTTATTATTGCCCTACCAAGTAACATGGTAGGTTTTACAATAGCCTAATTTATTCAGGCGCCTGAAGGGTGCACCTTCAGGCTAATGGAAGTGTTTTAACGCGCACATTTCCAGTGGGACATGACTCTAGCACGATGCCAAGGAAGCCTTATGGCCTTGGCATTCTTTGCTTCGCTTACACAGTTCAAAACGAATGGGAACTGTCACTCTGTTAAAGCTACCACTTTTGTGTAGTCCCACAGATTTTACCGACTGCAAGGCACGATGTTCGACTTCGTCTCTGGATATTTTAAAAGTCTAAAATTTGTGGACATACCATGCTGATATGATGATATACTGTGATGGATATGATACCATTTCAGTATTAGTATTTCTGGTAAAGAAAACTCGATTTATTTGTTATAATTATTATCAAAAATCTGATAAATATGATTCTTTTTTGTCTTCCGGCACTCTTACATTTAAACTAAAGCTTCTTATTGCCCTACCAAGTAACATGGTAGGCTTTACAATAATTTAATTTGATAAGTAGCCTGAAGGGTGCGCCTTCAGGTGACACGAAGTATTAAACGCATTTCCTGTGGGTCATTACAGTATTGATTTTACCTGAAGTGTCTAGTGTTCGTAATAAACAACCTATCGATTATAATTATGTTGTGAGTTTCTTCTAAATATATTTCCTCTTCAGATTCAGAAAAAATGATGTCAAGTTGCGCTGTAATTTCCGCCCAGGCATTTGAGTTCGACGGTTTCCATCTTATGGAAGGGAAGAAAACGTTCGCGCGTGTCGTCCACGACATCTTCAAGACGAAGCACAGGAAACCATCGACGAACGCCGTCATGGATGTCATTATGGGTATGGACCGCGCCTTCTGCAACATTAAACCAGTCCTCTACAGCGAGTTCATCTGTGCGATGATCCGATGCATGGTGGTACACCGCAATCTACCGTTTTCATTGAGGGTGATACTGATTCCGCGCAAAGAAGTACCAGCAAGCAAGCGCGTCTTTGAGGTGCGTCGCTACAACTTACTAACGACGGTGCGCAGCATTGTCATGTCAGGCCCAGTTCGTTGTTCGCATCAGGTACAGAAAGTGAGCTACATTCGCATGGACTTTGCATGGATAGAGGGGTTTCTGGAGGTGTGTTTCCGTGCCACATTTACTCACGAGCGTGATTGTGATCGTGATCCTGAATTTCTGGACATTGCTAGACTACCATCTTCAGAACCGGGGATGTTGGCTAGCGTATCCACGCAAACTGATGAAACCTTCCCTGGTCTGAGGAAACCTAAGGTTACCGATGATGACCAGTGGGAGGACATAGAGGACGTTGAGCCAATGGATGCCATTGACGACTTGGATGCTATGTTGAATCTCTCTACTATTTTCCATGACCTTGCGATCAGACGGTTATCACGTTAAGAAATAATTCTGAACTTTCTGTGCATTCTGTACATGACTTTCACAAATTAATTTTCATTTGATAAAATAAAATTGTTATAAAATTTTAATCAAATATGTAAAATATAAAAATGCTTTCTTTTGTTTCTATTCACAGCTGTGGAACCTCCCCCCACCCCTATAAAAAGTAAAATAACAGAATTACCTTATTAAGTTCCCGAAGGTTCTCACGTGTTCAGGTGTTCACTGAGGCTTTTGTGGTAGGCGGGGTAGATTCCGAAACCTCTATTCTTCGGAGAAAGCAGGTAAATATCATAAACCACCATGAAAACTATACAATTATTATTTTAGACGAATTCATGCGAAGTTGGACCACCTCCAAATATGAATTAATTTGGGTGGGGGCAGTCCTCCTCTCTGATGGTAGGTTTTTCTTTGAGTATAGTGTTTGATAAACTGACGCACACTATCATAATTTAGACGAATTCAACAGAACTTGAACTTACCACCTCCCAAAAATGCAGTAATTTAGGTGGGGGTGAATCCATCTCTCTGAGGGGACAACTTGCCACCTCCAAAAATACATTAATTTAACTGGGGGTAGTTCCCTTCTATAAGGGGTGGGTTTACTTTGTCCCCAAATAGCAGGAATATAATAACAGAATTAAGTAGGTAAAGATCGCAACCCACTATGAAAGATATCCTTTTATTGTAATTCAGACGAGTTCGTGTGAAGCTGCACATGCCCTATCCAAATATGCTTTTAATAACAAGAAAAATCACAACCCATCAAAAGAACCTGTTAACATCATTTCGGTCATACCCCCTCCAAAAAAGACATTATTTCCGGTGGGGGTAGTCCTTGTCACTGAGGGTTTATTTTGAGTATAGTGTTTTATAAAATGAGGCACAGTATCATAGTTACCAAGAAGTGTGACTGATTACATACGTTGTAAAAATATTCAAATCAACCGGAAGTGTCAATAGAGATCTACCTTATCGACATAATGGCCGCCCATTTCCGCGCAGGTCAATTCTTTATTGTAATCGTGATAAGCGATCATTCGATGTGGTGAGTTCAGCTAGATCAGCACGTGTTTCATATCTTGTCCAAAAGAAGTGATCCTACCCCCACTCACACCCGCCCCGAAGAAAACCTCAATCAAGTAAAATCTTATCGATCCTGTGAAACGAAAGTATATGTCCCAATTTGAAAATTGTTGCTGAAATTGTAGCGCTAATATTACATTTTTACTGCTCCCACAGATTTACATTCAGGATGAGCACTCCAATGACGTTCACCTTCGATGGATACCGAAAGTTGGGCCAGCATAACTTCTCCGGCGTGGTTAACAGTATTTTCAAGCCGAAGCAGAACCACAAGACGTCATGCATGGACGTGGAGATTGGTGGCCAGCATGCGTATTGCGATATCAAACCGGTTCTGTACAGTAAGTTTATTTGCGCCATGATTCGAGCTTCCATCACCTATCGCAATATGCCATACACGCTCAACCTGCGCCTCGTGCGTAATAGCGATATTCCGCATCGGGCGCGGTATCATAAGGTGCGCCACTCCAGCCTGCTGGCTGTGGTGCAGAGTATTGTTGCGACTGTGGCGAATCGCTGCCCGTATGAAGAGCAGCTCGTCAGTAACATTCGCGTGGCTTTCGTGTGGATGGACAAAGGTTTGGAGGTGTCCTTCCGCGCCACGTTCACGCGTGAACACATTGAGGAGCGTGTGCGACGCGCCGTCGCCGCCCGCGACAATGTGGTGTGCATGGTTGATATTAGCACGCAGGTCTGCGATCTGGATTTCGACGATGATATCTGCTGCACCACATATGGTTATCCGGATCCTGAAGTCTTTCAGGTCGAGGAAGTAATGTTGGCTAACTGTTCCTTCAGTCACCGTTCCATTTTGTAAATTACCCTCACACTTTCAGTTTGTATTATGTGATGGAATGAAATAAATTTGTGTAACGTCAATGATGTTTTTTTTTTCTTGAACTACTATTACAGGACAGCATGTCTGAACAAAATTAAGGAAACTTCAGGCTAACTATCATCATAGATGTTCAGCATGTGTACATTCTTAGACGTTCTACGAGCGTTGAATCTTAGTTCTTAATATAGATTCGGGTTCGGGATTAATCTAAACTTGATGAGAAGTCCAACACGGTAGTCTTGGTAAGTCATGGAAATTACGCGATACTACAAGGTGAAGAAACATACATCATAATGGCATACATCACCTACTTATCGAGTGCTGTATGGTCCAGGATCTACTCAGAAAACAACTTCAGATGGATACGGTAAGATGGTTTTCATGGAGAAACCAGCTTAGGTATAACAATTATCTAAGGAACACCATGAATTCTTGTAGTTTTTTGCTGATTCTTATTCGGGATCAATCAAAATTTGATAAGATGTTCAACTTGGTAATTTTCGTTGAGCCTTGATAGGTCAATGAAGAGATACACCAAGCTGAAGAAACACCTCCACCATAAATATGCTCCCATAAATATGACGGAATACCACACCATCTACTTATGGAGTACTGTATGGTCAAGGAACGACTGATGGTATTCCTAGCTGGGGAAAAACGACCTTAAGAAACCAGCTTAAAAATAACATCCATAAAATGGGACATTATGGATATTTGCTGTAGTTGCCACGAAGCCTACCTCAGAAAAAAGTAAAATTTTCACAATGAAATGATATTGGAATAAAAAAGCCAACCGGACAATCTGGTGTCGATAAATAGGGCAATTAAAATGCGCGGACTTGTATTTATTGCAGTCATATCAGTTCTCATTTCAAAAACGCATTCCCATAAACCAAATTTATTTGTACCCAGTATCACCACATGGCAAGATCGAGTGGTAGTACGGACGTGCACAATAGATTAGCAATAAAACTAGCGCGGTACAGACTGATCATAAAACCGCTTCGCCTGTGTGGGCTGGGGTGATAAAGGGGAGGGGAGGGGACTATCCCTCCCTACCCAGTCAGATTGCAGTTATCTCGCCATCCGCACCCCTGCACTACCGCATCCCACACATCATGACTACGAAACATGCCATCCTCTATGCACTCACCTTGGTTTGTCCGAATGCCGTACCTTCGACTCCGTCCTTCTT
>WSZQ02039273.1:16036-31596 GCA_019419845.2 Weissflogia rhopalogaster | reverse complement strand
CATGATTTATTTACTAAACGAAATGAGCGTTGTGCATGGTATGGGGCACGTGTGTTTCGCTGCTGTGCTCTGTAAACCCACTGTGATTTCAATCTTCCCAAGTGATTTATGCACATTTTATGTCAACATTTAAATGAAAATTTCGGATGAGAGATCAGGCCGAAATTACGGGTTAGGATATGGTTTACCAAAATTCATTAAGAATATTCATTAAATTGTTGTGGAGTGAATAAAATGAAGGGACGGGGTTAAATTGCTTTGATTATCGAGATTTAGTCTTCTAAAATTGAAAAGGAAAAGAAAAAATATTTGTTTCATTTTAACGTTTATAAGAAAAAATATGAACTTAATATAAATCTAAATCTTTAGCTCCCATTCCCATTCTCATTCCCATTCCAAATCCCATTCCCATACCCATTGCCATTCCCATTACCAATACCTAACCTAACCTAATATATACTTGAGTATACTTTATTCACCAACATTTAGTCTTTCAGGATATGTTTTCTTCTTTTAAGTATCTTTAGTTTTTGCCTTGCCAATGGAGCTAGGCAATATTATTTCTTTTTTATTGAAAGCTCAATGATTTCGAAGGTTTTCCAACGGTGAAAATATTGTATTTTCCATTGCGTGCCTGCGGTGTGTATATCAGTTTAAAAGGCGCGCAATTTGTTGTGTAAAACGTGCGAGAAACGATGCGCACGTGAACGGAATCACTATGTGCACATGCTGCACATACGAAGCCTCTGCAGGCAGACGAAGAAGCAGAAAGCGTAAAAAACTGCAGGCGGCGAGAAATACTGCTACCTGATGAGGAGGCAATGGACTCGTGGTAGCGTCACGATAAATGTCTTTATTTGCGCTCATTTTTCACGGTGAAAATACGAGATGCGCGAGGCACATTCATTCTTTCTTCTTGTCTACGTTCCCGATGGAGCATTTTAATGTGAATGCTTTATAGAGGAACTATTTTAACGGAACGTTTTCTGTTGGCTTTGTATTTGTTTCGGGATATGTTGTATGAAATTATTACATTTTTAATTTTTCATGGTTTATGAGAAATTTATTTTTCTAGGGTAAGAGTAAAGGAGAAAAATTAGTAAAGAAGCAAGGTTGGAGGATGCTAATTGCAGGACGGCGTCGAGGAAAAGTGTCGTCACCGGCGCCGTGGTGTACTTGTGATACCCTCGTTCTCTTTTCCTAAGTTTCCTTGCGTTTTGCTAGGGTTTTTCTATTTTGCAATGCATGGATGGAGATTTGCAAGAAATCATCATGAAAATGATCAGATAGGTAAAATTAGGTGTAAGTTTGTGACGAAGGGATTTCGAAATCGTGATTATAATAGAAACTAGGTATGATGTAGAACAGTGATTCTAAATAATTTTACTGCACATTTATGTGGCATCAAATATAGGATGTGATAGTTGCCCATCCAAAATTAGAATCATAACCTAAACTAATCTAAACGAACTAAACCTATCTTATGTCAAAGTATTCTTAAATTTAAACAGTTTAAACGGATAAGGGTAAGAACCTTAACCTTAACATCTAGAACTTATATTTGGAGGTTATTTGAACGAAATCACTATAAATCCCTATCTCCAAAAGAAAATTAATTTCTGTCATTACTTAATTAAAACTTGTAATTGCAATACTTATGCATACTTGCAAATAATTGGTATAAAATTTAATTAATCACTTGTAAGCGTAATCTCAGCTTTCCTCCCTTCGCCTCGCACTTCCGCACTGCTCTCCTCCTGCTGCTCGCAGTCTCACACTTCCTGCACACTGCGAAACAATCGCGGTGATTATTATTCCGGAAGTTCCCCCGACGGCGCGCTTAGTCCGTTAATTGTTATTAAGATTTCGCACACTTTAAGCGAGGGCGCGAGTTAGGTGTCGCATGAACATGCCTTCCCATCCTCTTCTGACACCCTCTCGCTACACCACACAATTCCTGCTACACCTCCAACAACGGTGGTCGTTTTCGTCATCTTCATTGTGTCGTTAGCATTCGAATCTGCACTTTACACGCTGTTTTCGGTGGTGCCTGGCTCGGTTTTGAATTAATCACCACCAAGCCAGTCGTGGCAAAAACCGGCCTACACGAAACCCAAAAGTTGACAAACTTCTGGCAAACCTCGCGGCGTTAATTTAAAACATGTAAATACGCGCAGTAGACAGTAAAAAGTTGCGGCATAAATTAAGAGGTTTAATTTTCTATAGGTGCTCGTAAAATTTGCCACAACTTGGAAATGTTTTTCTTTTCTCGGCGCGGCGCGGTGGTTGCAGAAAAGCGTATTAAATTTTTACGATTGTGACGAAATTTCAATAAAATTGTCACGGCGCAGCGTGGATGGGTTGGCGATTGGTCGTTTAAGTCAATTTACTTAATATCTTGCGCACTTGTATATTGCGCACTTGTTTCCTGCGACGGCGCGTTATTTCCTGGAAATGAAACGGTTTCTGCGTGCTAGCAACGAGGCTTGTGATAGCGATGCTATCACGCGATTTCATAATTAAAAAGGTCGGAGGAGACAGTGTTGAGTGTTCAGAGTATGAAGTGGAATGGCGTGGAGAGTCGAATAAAAGCAGGAATGATGGGAGGAACAAGTGTTATTTTTATAGAAATGAGAAAAGTCTCCCCCGATTTCTGTTTCTTTTTCATTGTGTAAAATGTTCGGGAAGTTTTCATTTCTAAAGTTTAATAATTTCTTAAGGATCTAATTCAGATTAGATTGTCTGAAATAATCAGGAGTAAGTAGTCCTGGTTTATTCCTATGTATTGCTTTGGGTTGCATTTTGGTTAGGTTAGTGCAGAGGCAGCGAGAGAAAACCATTGGGATCAGGTGGGACCAGTGCGAAAAGGGTAAGTGGACGAAACGTCTAATACAGTAAAACGAAGCGCAGAAGAGTGCGCATTCTATGGAGAAACCGACATAGCCGAACACACCTTCTTCAACTGGGATCACCTTAAAGATACAAACATAAGACGGCTAACGCCGGACACTGCAATTCAATACATGCAAGAAGACAAAAAGCACTGTAATACTGTCAGCAGGTACATTAAGCAGGTACTAACAGCGAAATGTGAAAAGGGAAAATTTGTGACATCAGAAAGTGGATACGCTATGCAGTCTACTAATCAATTGTAGCTAACCTAGGCCCCTCTGATATACCCGAATGGGCAGTCCCGGAGGTGGAGGAGAAATTTGCATTATGAGGACAATTGGCTGGCGTGGTGGATTGACACAACCTTCCTTCCGCCGGTTGAAGGTCTTTATATACTGTAGTTCTTGGACATTATCCATCATAATTTTAATGAGATTAGTCCCATCCAGTTTAAGCCTAATTTTCCTCCTTTCTCGAGGTACAACATTGTAAGCCCTTACCGCATAATCTAATAAGGCTTTTGTTCTAATCAAACTCTAGACCTTTCAAAGGACCGAGTCTTATCTTATATGAAGAACTTTTGGTTCGAAGGACCAAGTATTATGATATAAAGAACTATCGATTGGACGGATTGAAGGTCCTACAATAAGAATGTCTTTCTGTTCGAATGACCAAGCCTACATAGAAATACTAATTGTAAGAGAAACTTTTTGTCCCTTGTTTGTTTAATAGCACAAATTCTAATAATATACGCATGTATATATCATTTTTCCAAAACACAAAATGACAAAAACTTGGGAAGGATTTATGTCCCTTATAAACCTTTTAACACTCACTCTCGGTAGCTCCCAAATTCAAATTTCTAAAAAGAAAGCCTTACCAAAGGGAAGGAAGGCTGATTGATTTATACACTGTTTACATCAAGTGCGGGTACTGTTGAAATTACTCATTAGTCAATTTTCTCGTGCGTCTCTTCTTCTCTCGGAATTTTAAGAGCAACGAGAAAGTATTAGGGCGTTGGAAAATTAGTAAAACCCGAAGGGTGTGCTCGTCCTCGTCGGCAGCGGCGGCGCCAGCGCCAGCGTGCGTGTGCAATCCGTAGATCGAGACTTCGCAAGACAAAGTTTGAGATCAAAAGGACTTTAGTCAGATAATTGAACGATGCTGCCGTCGATAATTCGTTCTTTGTCGCAACTTTCCAACTTTCAGCTTACGAACGCTTAAATTGACTTTAAATAACTTAATATTAATCGCGTTTGTCATTATTAGATTATCGCTTTATCGCATTACATTTTTCTTCGTGTAGTTGCCCTTTTTCCATTTTGCTTCTAGCCTCCTGCTGGGAATTGTATATCGACGGGATGTGGCAAAAAATTCTTGCAGGAATGTCATAACGTTAGAGAAATGCATATATCTGAGATCAAATAAATTCCATATTGTTGGTTCGTTTGATGTTTCGCACATTTTCCCGTAGGGGCTGCTTTTTTCTCTCCTTTACGCTGTGATTTGCATTTTGCACCTGGTGCCCCAGTGGAAAAAAGGTGCGAAAAACGTTCGTTTATTATTTTTTAAGCGTGTTTCATCTGCGCTTTCGCGTTTGGCAATTTACGCCTATAAACTATCTGTTCCTGCATGCACCTCACATATGCGAGAATGTGGCGCACGCACACATGGAGGTTGCTCGAACGGGACTCGTGTGAGGAGTGAAATCAAACAGTTCGTGTTTTGCATGAGGTGCTTTTCGCTTTTGCTGCGCAGCTTTTTCGCATTTTCATATGCGCGATTGCTCTCAGTTCTTTCATGCTTTGCTGATGTGTATGTCTTGTAGCGTTTGCTGTGCGCCGCGCCGGAAAACTGCGTGATAAAATTGGAATTAAAGGTTTTACGTGCGGAAGTAAACATGTCGTGCATTCTGCTGGACCGATATACCTTAGGCATAGCTAACAATAACATTGAATGAATACTGAAAAATGTGCTGCAGACTGCAGAACGTTGCAAAAGTTAGAAAACTGTTCTGGAAAGTAATTTTAGAAATGTGATAGGAATTGTTCTATTGTAATCTAGACGATTTAATGAAATTCATTAATTCAAACAACAGGAACAACAGCCGATAACGTTAAAAATACAGAATCGTCCTTGACGCTGCCAGAAGGCCGTTACATACTCAAGTTCTTGGACAATATCCATCACAATTCTAATGAGGTTATTCCCGATAAGTTTAAACCCAATTTTCCTCCTTTCTTGAGATGCAACATTGTAAGCTATTACCTTATAATAAATTAAGGCTTTTATTCTAACCAAACCCTACACTTTTCCTCTTGACAAATCTATCCTTATTACCTTCTTATCTTTACACTCAGAACTTTACAACCAAGACTTGGTTTTCCAAAACCATTCTTGATTTTTCAACTGACAAAAGAAAATGTAGAAAATGGAAATAAAATTGTAATAAATTCCTTCCGTTTCAAAAGCTTTGGCTGCGGTAAGCCCTAAATTTGTAGTTAGTAGACATTTCCAATTCCAACTGGAAAAGTCGAAGGAAATCAAACGACCTGCTGCCTGCCGTTCCACACTCTCCCTCCTACCAAACGCCAAAAAACGAGAGTCCATAACATAACTTTCCCTGCATCCATGCGTACCAACTCCATTATGTACGCGGCGCGGCAAAGACCTGCACAAACTTTGACGCTTTTCAGTTTTTTTTCCTTATATCATTGTCAGACTTCATACTCCGTCGTCGCCGCCGTCTCCGCGCCGTCGGCAACCGGCTGAAGGCTGGATAATAAATCGACGAAAGGAAATATTCTTAAACAAGAAGTATAATACATCATTGTCACAATCTGCAGCCGGGATGGCAAGCGCGGCAGGGGCAGGTCTATGAAATCTGCAGGCGGTTAAGTGAAAACTTTAAATCACAACTAACGACGCGGCGGTATTGCGATAAAAAATGCTGGGGAAAAAATAGGCGGGAGGGAAATATGGGACATTTCCGAAGGCTTTTGAACAGATTTATTCGCGTGTAGAAATCAATCACAATCAATTCGACTTCAGAAAAACGTGTTGGGAAATCTTTGACTAGGCAGAAATCGTTTTTGAGAAGAAATGCAGCATAATCTTCCCTCTTTCTAAGGACAATTGTATAAGTTAAACATGCAATAGTGTATCGCATTTACCTATGACGATTATGCTGGATTTCATCCCAAAAAAAAGTTTTTTGATACATTCAAATTTATCAAGTTAAAAGCTTAAATAAGCAACTTTCCACCACTGCAAATCAGTCACTATCTCTTATTAAAAAAACATGTTGGGAAATCGTTGACGAAGGATAAACTTCTGTTTTTACTTTAAGGAAGTCTACAGCATAATCTCCACTCTCATTCTAGATACAATAGTGTAAACGCTTACGGAATATGTTATATTATAATACGTGTGTTATAATACGTGCAGTAGTGTATCGTATTTCCTTATAAAGAGAGACGATTATGCTGAATTTTTTCCCAAAAAAAGTTTCCCTAGTCTAAGATTTCCCAACACGTTTTTCTGATGTTAAATTGATTGTGATTGATTTCCACTTGCGAATAGTGTATTCTTGCCGTAAAAGTTTAACGTGCAAAAGTGTATCATATTTAATAAAATCACGCCCTCCATTGATACATTCAAATTTATCATGTTAAAAGCTTAAAAACGGAACTTTCCACTACTGCAAATATCAGTCACTATCTCTTTTATTTTAAAAAAATGTTGGGAAATCGTTTATAGAGGCGAATGGTGTATCCTGGTCGTAAAAGTTTAACGTGCAATAGTGTATCACATTTAATAAAATCACGTCAAACAATTTTCCACCACTGCAAATATCAATCCCTAATTCTTTTATTAAAAAAAAACATGTTGGGAAATCGTTGACGAAGGATACACTTCTTTGTTTTACTTTGAAAGAGTCTACAGCATAATTTGGAATCTCATTCTAATTGCAATAGTGTAAGCACTTGCA
The DNA here is from genome assembly GCA_019419845.2 of Weissflogia rhopalogaster. Taxonomy (NCBI): domain Eukaryota; kingdom Metazoa; phylum Arthropoda; class Insecta; order Coleoptera; family Staphylinidae; genus Weissflogia; species Weissflogia rhopalogaster. Next base: position 24,713 of record WSZQ02039273.1, on the reverse strand, counting down.
AAATGTTTAACGTGCAATAATGTATTCCATTTAATAAAGCCACGACCAAGGCGTCATTGATTAAAATTTATGAATTTAAAAGCTTAAAAGGTAACTTTTCACCATGGTAAACTTGAATTATGTATCTTTACCACACAGTACACATACTTCTATTTTATTTAACATTTTATTCTTAGTAGACCCAAGGGTATAGAAACCACACAATATATCTATACCACGGGTCTTGTACAAGCTGCCGTATCGCCCAGAGGCTAGTCATATTTAATGCCCCGTCCAATATACGCTCCAGTCCTTTTTCCCAGTCTCTCTCTCCCCATGGATACAGGAAAACGCGCTGCACATTTTATATACTGCATCCGGAAAGCCGAACACAACTGATTTTTATGTTATCACGGGCGCCACGTTGCTTTCTAGAACTTTATAATTTAACCGAGTGTGCTTTAAAAAAATAAACTTGCTCTCCCTCTCCATATAACTCTAGCCACTGATACATTTTTTACAAACTTATCATGTGCTTCCTCATATTTCCTGTCATCCTAGGATATTTTCCGAATTAACCTTCAGACTGTTTATTTTACAGTTTCTCGATTTTTAGTAAACAAGTGTCGAGGAAATGAAGATATTATTTATTTAGAATTCAATTTAATAGGTTTTTTTTATGGATTTTCATTAAATTTCCTGTTTTTTTGGGATGTGCGATAAATTGACGAGGAGACATTTTTTTGTGTGTGCACGTGAAAATGGGAAATATTTAATCCGAAACACGCTGATTGATCGATGTGCAAAGCTGGGGCGGTTTAAATTTCGCATGCAAAATTGCCTGTTAAAAATGCATAAAAAATATGACATATTCTTTTGTTTTTACGTGGCATTTTGTTGTGATTTATTTGGACGTTAACAATATACGATTCATTTTCAGGGCTTTTATGTTATTACCGCTGAAAGAAAAAATGACAACATTTTTTATTTTATTTTTGTGACATAGCGTTTTTAATAATATTTTATTTGCACGGATTTTAATATATGTTTTTGCAGGAAATCCTGGGAAATACGACTTTCAATTACAAACGGTCGATGGCGCCAATGTGAAGGAAGAACACCTGATTGAGACAGGTAATTTTTTTCTTAAAAATGTCGTTGTTTTCAAAAATTTAAAAAACTAAACCTTTATAGTTTTATATCAAAGGAACATATTATTTTCAAAATTTAATTATATTCGGCTTTCTGGATATATTTCTAACTTTACTTACATGTAACTTTGTTAAAAATTAATATATTTGAAGAATATTAGCTCATATTTTAGCCTGATTACTTTTAAAACGAAACTGCATAAGTTCCACAGTTTACCGGGTGAGTTTTTTAACGTGAAAACTTTAAATATCTCGATAAATATGCCCTCTACGAAAAAATTGTAGATAATCGTGGTATACTCAGCCACAATTTGAATCTGCATTAAAAAATAGGCGTAGCCATTTAAAATATCAAAGTTACACCATCCAACCCACTGGGGCTGAGATTGGGGGGCTGAGTATACCACGGTCATATTTCCCCTATGGAATGGTTACTTTTTGATTGTAATTATTTCGTAGAGGGCATATTTCTCGAAATATTTAAAGTTTTCACGTTAAAAAAACTCACCCGGTAGAAATAACCAAGATAATTTAAGTTTTATTTAATAAGTCATGATTTATTCTGAAATCTGGTCAATAGGCTAAATGGCTTTTCCGTAAAGATAACTTCGAATCAAAACTGATAATCTGTTGAAAAAAACGTTCAACAGATGGCCTTAGTGGAATATAATTAAGTTTATGAAAATTAAACAATATTTAGCCATCTACATATTTAGTTTTACATTTAAAAGGCTATAACTTTCTTAAAAAAATAATATAAATGAAAAATATTTATTGAATACTATATCTTAAACACAATTAATAAATTCCTCCAATTATACAAAAAAATATTTTATGAAAAAACTAAAATTTTATCATAACCAGAAGTAAAATATTTTACAATTTCATCCATAGATGGCGTCAGAGGGAAAATAACACTGGAAACAAGTTTAAACATATTTTTTTTATAAAACTATAATTAGACGTATAATTTCCTGACAAAACTAAACGAGTGGTTAAAACAATGAAGTATACGCGTGTATTTTTCATTTGAAATAATTGGAACATTTTCAGAATCCACTTGGAATTGATCCACGTATAGCGTGTATAAACACATAGAGGATTCATAATCATAGTTTGTAGTTTTTACCCTTTTTTTTATTTCACTCCATAATTTCTACAGCAATGCGAAATTCTATTATATTGCTGGCGTGCACTGTGATTAGTGTTTGCGGATGCACAGCGTGCATGCAATCGCGAAAAGAGCACGTTCGTCACGCGTAATTAGAAAAATTGCGTTGTGCGGCTGCGAATTTGATTCTCCCATTCTCGCCCTTCTAAACCACCATCCCTCACCTCCAGTCAGCTCGCCATGACTCCCGCCATCATTGCATCGCAATTCTCAATATAATGCCGCTTCGGTAATACGCTGCTGATACAGATATTTATTTTAATGATGCCGATTCATACATGCGCCAACACAAACGCCCCGTTCATTATGTCATTGTTTACTCAGCGGACGCTAGTTGTGCTTACACGCAGCAGTAGATTGCAAAAAAATTCCATGACAAGATAATCGCTGACTCGTTATCGCCGCCGCCGCTATTATTTTGCGAGCCGTCGTTATCTTCGTTATGCGTGTTTGTCCCAACGCTAGCGCGCAGACATTCATGGACACATAATGAGGTTATATTAATTTTAACGGTGAACCCACATGTTACGCCCCTGATAATATAGGAGTTTTTATTTGTATGTCGCTTGCGGTAACTTATTCAACTCGGTCGTGGAACGCGCGTCGAATGCATTACGGTGCGTGTACTCGAACGGGAGCAGGTAATATTCCCGAAAGTGACTTAAGTCATAAATCCAATAATCACACGTCGTAAACAAACATTTCGGAGTTTGAAGTGTACAATAAAGGGGACTGAATGTTTCCAGAAACTGACGACCAAGCTCAGCTCGGACGAAGGACTGAACTGTCCAATGACATTCTCTCTCTTTCAATAGCGCGGCCAGGTAGAAAAACCGAGTTTGCAACACCCAGTGCATACATTATTTTTTCGGTGTTGTAAACGTTTACCTTAACAATGAAGGTGCGATCAACCGTACTTGAAAAGGCCAGAGCAACAATAAAGTTTCGGGGTTTCGGGGTAGACTCTACTCGAACACATCGAGTGTAATCATTTATTATGTTTGAGAACCGTGGTTCTCAAACTGTGGTACTTGTACAAGAAATTGGAGGATCCAGCTATTTTATAGATGGCGTTTCAAAAAGGATATTAGGCGGTATTTTTGAGGGGGAGTACGAGGGGAGTGGATTTTCTGTCTTCTTTCGAAGACAAATTTAAAATTCCTTTTGATACTTTTTAAAAAGCTAAATCTAAAGATTGAAAACTATTCAGAGTCACGGATTTATAATACCGTATCACGTGCAATTTCCACCTGGATGTATCTCGTTCCAGATGCATTTCCGTGCTGTTCGTGTTTGGCATCGCCGAGATACGTGTCGAGGACGTGCAATCGTTTTATAAATATTTGCATCGAGATCCCCACTTTATCTTGTTCGGCGCGCGGCGGGCGTGCTTTTAAAGCTTTTCGCCGGGAGACGGAGATAGTTTTGCAGCAGTTTGCAGCGATACCCCTCTTTTTGGGTGTATTATGCACTCAATTCCAGGTTATTTTACATATTATGCAGGATTTCTCTATAGGATTGCACTATAGTGTAGGTTTAACATTATAGTTGGTTAGTGAGAGCTTCAGACTTGATATACATACTGCTAAAAAGCTCTAAAATGGCTTAGGACATATAGAAAAGGTCGTATACAAAATGGTGATCTATGTAAATATCACATCTTACCATCGTATCTTGCTAGGTGTAGCTTTAATGCGTGAATGTAAAGAAATAAGGGATGCGCGCCGTTTCGCGTTGCAACGTTTTGAATTACTCGTATATTATAAATGCATTTATGCGCGTAAAATGTGCAAGCCAATACCGCACGCGTCGTCTGCGGTATGCATTATACATGTAATGCATTACCTTCAGAGTACTTATTTCAATGGCGATTACTTTTAGACTTTGTAAAGTGTAAAAAACAAGATAGTTGTTGGTAAAACATCCATATTGCTAAAAATAGGCCTAAAATCATGAAAATTGTACAAAAGGACGTGAAAATGACGTTTAATGACGTCATGAAAATGACAAAGTTTAGAGTAGGCATTTTCAAGAGAGTATTATCAGTATTGTGGTGATAAGCTTATTCCTGGTTTTCGCAGTCATTCCCTGGGTATTATTGAAGATAATGTTAAGTCTAAAAACGTCATAAAAATTGATCAACTTATTGTTAACCATCCTTAATTAAATGCCAATCTTTCTAAAAATAAAGAAATCTTAATAAAGAAATGAAACGTCTCGAAAACGTCATTAAAAGTGAACAAGACATTAAAGGATATCTCAAAATTGTTAATATCAACTAGACAAAAGGATAATAGTCTCTAAATCCCTAAAAACAATTCGTTTACAATTTTTTCCCTTTTAAAAAGGATCTACTAGTTTAAAATATATCAAAGTCTAAAAAACGTTATGAAAAGTGACCAAGGCATAGACTCATATCCAGAAATTCCTAATATAACCTTAGCCATCTTTTAAAAATTCCCTCTCAGTCATTAAACGATTAGCTTCCTTCCAAAAATTATCTGTTATCATTAAACACTGTCCAATAAAACGTCATAAAAAGTGACCCACTTCTATCTAGGCATTCCCCAAGTGAGTGTTATCAGGATGACCATAGATTATGATTCGCTAAACGCCGAAATTCGCGGTCGTTAACGGACTAGCGGGCAATTTAAAGTTGTCGGAAGCTATTACCAACTATCCGAGGGCTAGTGAGTCGATGATGGCGGCGCGCGACTAATTTGCGCGACGGATTAAATTACGACGCCGAAGCCGTTGGCGCAAAGTAAGTAAAACTTAACGCCCCCTCGCTGGTAGCAGCGACGCAAAGTGCCACAACGACGGCGACGCGGAGGCGACCCTTTCACCGGCACCGCCGCCATGTAAATATAGGATCGAAATGGCAAATGGCATTCGGATTGTGATCGTGGGTAGAGAGCTTTGGGTGTCGGGATATTGGGGATGCGCATATCGTGTTCTGATAGCTAGAGAGGGTCGACGTCGATGTCGTCGTAGTCGCGATTACCATTTTGCATTCATATGCTTTTCCTCGACTCGAACCCGTCGTTATTCAATAGTGCGAACCGTAAAGCACGCGTCGAGTGACCATTAAATACATATTGAAGTAAGAGGGTAGGGTTGCCACATATACAATTTTCGATTTTCGAAATTTTCGAACCTCCCCCACCATTTTTTCTGTGTTAAGACTGTCTCTCGGCTTTAACCCCATCGCAGAGGCACAAATACAGAATTTTTAACAAGCTTACACTGGTAGTCATAAAATGCAAGTTCTCGAACTTCCCCCACCTCTTTCTTCAACTTGCCATTGCTGCCAAATGAAGAGACAAACTCACCTGAAACAAATTCAACATATTAGTCAAAATCATCTTTGGTAACCCTTACCTTACACACAAACAGCTTCCAAAGAACAGAGGCTACACTATTATTAGATGAAAATAAATCACGGTTAAGTCTATGAATTGAATATTTTAACTTTTACTGTTGCTTATCTTTGAAACACAAATTCTTTGATATTTTCAGGAAACGAGTCTTTTTTGGGATTCTCCCACGTTCATAATATTTATATCCATTTTTGAATGTGCACAATTTCGATATTGTGTTTGCTTAAAACGCTCCAGTGCACACACAGCGCCGCTTTCCGCACAATTAAATCCTTCGTGCATATTTGCCATTGTTATTTCCTGCCTGCCTGCTAGCACGACCAGCAGGAGGCAATTCGCGGAAAAGCGTTCAAGTTTAGCGCATTAGAGCTGCCTTTTTCCTGGCATCAGCGAATTAAGTGCGTTGCTTGGTCTTTTTCACAGTTTTCTTCGCATGATTTACGAGCGAGTTTCGACGAATGTGTTTATAATAGCTAATGTCGATGAGCGTATTTATGGCGATGATATTTATTCCCCGAAAATAGGGGGTTGTTTTTGAAATATGTTGCTTTTTCCTTGTTTTATGGGGTTCCGTGGTAGTTTTCTGGTTCTTTTGTAGTTGGGAGATGATATATCTATCTTTGAGGTGGGATAGAAAATGTGTAGGGCTTTAGGTGTAAGTAGGAAGGGCGAAAATTAAGAAAAATAAGTTTTTTTTCGTAGTTTTAGGGCTTTTTGGAAGTTCTGATATTATGTGTCATAATTTCTTTGGCGTAAGTAGCATTATTTTATTTAAGACAGACAAAGTTCAGACAAAGCACGCAGTCAATCGCCACGAAATAAAAATAAAAGTTTATTAGGGCACAAAATTTTCGGGTGAACGGGCATCACCCCAGGCGAGGAGCCATTCACTCGTTCTTGGTCTGAACACATTTCTATCGGGTTTTCTGTAAGTTGTCTTGTGATGTATTATAATTTCTATGATGTAATTAGCATTTCACTATCGGGACATTGGGATACTAATAATTAGTAATAATAATTAATCAACCGAATAAACGAAATCAAAATTGTTATCACTTCATTCACGAACACCCAATGACCATCAGTTTATTTGTAAAGTAGTATGCAGACCTTGATACTTCAAACAAGAAAAATATATTGAAAAGACGTTTTTTGACCTATCCCAGGATTCCAGTCTTGTTTAGGCCTGTTTTGGGATGCCAGTCGTACTAGTTGTTTGGAGAGAATACGATTTTCAAGTGCAACTTCACTTACAACTCGAGATGTGACCGCATATAAGGTCTTGTGATTTTATTGGACTTCAAACCTCGTGGTTTACGACCATTTTTGAGGAGTTTATTGCGGGAAAACGGGCATCACCCTGGACGAGGTTATATGCGGCCTAAGCACTGGACTAGATACCACAAAAGGTAGAAGAATTTATCACGTTTTCTCAAAATTACACTAGATTTCCAGAAGTTTTTATGAAGTTTTGTAAGTGTTCTAATGATTTATTTTACGACAACGAACCAATATCATACCACAGACAAGAACAAACTTCTACGCTTTAGGCGTAGAAGTAAGTAGGTAAGACAACAGAGTCAAAAAAAATTCGGGCAATTAATACTAGCCGTCCTGCTGGCAAGTTTTCCCAACCATATACACACAAAAAAAAACAGGAGAAAAACAAGGGGCGCCTCGTAATGATTATGGTTCTCTTAATTAAAAAACCTCGACGAACAAGCTCTAATTACGGGGCGGCTCTCGAGTGTCGGCGAGTGCAAAAACAAAACCGAGATGTAATTTTATGCAAATAAATACAATAAAAGTGGCGCGGCTTACCTTTCTTGATGAAACCACTTTTTCCATTTTTAACTCTTGCAAAATTATGCTTTTTCACGCGCAGACCACAGCCGCACGTTGCACCGGGAGAAAATCGCATTTTAATTAGTCGCGGATTGGATCGAGGGGCGGTTTTGCGATTGAATCACATCGCAATCACGAAGTGCGAAGCGGCGTCGTCGTCTTTTCAATAATCTTCGAAATCAGCGGATTTGGCAGGAGATTCGACTTCGTTTCGCGGTGCTCTGCGCAGCTGGGAAAGAGGAATTTAGTGGAGCGTGCGAGAGTTTCGTTGGGGGTTTTGTGACGGGAAAGGCGACTGCGAAGAATGAGGACGCAAATCGGAAAGAATGGTGGCCCGCTTGAATGGCCGCGAGTCGCGGAAATTCCGCAAACATTCGCGAAAATAAATCCTTGAGGGAATCAGTCGTTGGATATGGGAATGCGTGGTGCGAGGGATGAGGTGGGGGTGTATGAGGTGCGGGGAAGAACAGAGTTGGAGCACCACTATTTATATATCGTTTGGTGGGTTTTGTGGGGGAGTTGGTCGGCAATTACGGAGGGATTGATCGATTTCTGGCGTGTGAGCAAGGATAAGCAAAAGATGGTGGTAATCGTATGGTTTGAGAACTTGAGAGTTCAGCGGATGTACTCCTGCTCCCTCCAGGCTGGAGAGACCGTTTGCGTTGATTTATCAAAAAAGGAGATAGATTTCCTTGAGAATATATTATTATGTTATTGTGATGGTTTCTTATTGTATTTTTCATTGAGATTTATAAGTTTGAAAGTTGGGATTGCTTTTGTCGTGAACTGAAGCGCGTCTCAGCCCGCAATATTATCAATGAATGTAAGATTAATGCAAACGAAAATTACACCTATCTTTTTAGAAAGATTTTTGTTAATTGCAGGTTCAGCATAAAGCAATCAACAGAAAGCGAACGGTTTTGAAAGTGAAAATTGGTTTGTGATTCCGAGGAGCGTGTAATCCGAAGTATTCGTTATAACTAACTTTAATAAATACAAAACTTTCTGTCCAGCACCAAAGTCGCGCTATGACTAAAGAATTAGCCTTGGAACAATATCTTTATTTTTGATGAATTAACACACTTTTGTCACAGTTCTACAAATATAATTTATTTTTGCACAATGTACATTTCGGCTTTCGCCATCATCAG
>WSZQ02039273.1:0-11827 GCA_019419845.2 Weissflogia rhopalogaster | reverse complement strand
AAGTAGAAAAAATGGCGATTGAAACTAATACATTCCGTAAAAATTGTATTTGCGACGAACAAAAATGCTAATAACTCATCTTCAAATTTCCTGTCATATGATTGTTAATATCAAGAGAAATCTAAACTGGTATATAAATATATCAAAATTTGTGTGTATAATTATATTACATTTAAATATTCAAATAGGAAACGCATAATATATTCATTTATTTAATAAAAATACTGTCAGCTTTTAAATTGTGTTAACCAATTGAAATTAATCATTATATAATCATAAACTATAGTAATTTGATTGTAGGGCAAAAGTCCTTCAAAGCAGGATCACCAATTTGTAGATCTTCAAAGGCTGAAAAAAATATGTAAATAATAAAGTGTCTTTTGTTCTTGATTCTTTGTTCACATAAACTATGGTGATTTGAACTTAAAAGCAAAAACATTCCTCTATGCGGGGTCACCCATTTGTAGGTCTTTGACACACTCCAAAACATAATAGATCAAGGACTTAACCTGATCAAACCTAACATACCCTGACCAGACTAACCTGACTAAAGCAAGCTGATCAGCTCTATCCTGACCAGCCTTAATCAGACCTGCCCCAACCTATGTTGACCAGACCTAACTCAAGCCAACTTGATCAGGCCTAACCTAATCTGACCACACGTAACCTGACCAGACCTTACTCGACCTAATCTAAAATGACTCACCAGACTCATAAGACCAAATTGAACCAGACCTAACTTACATGTTCAGACTTAATCCGATAAGACCAAACCGTACCTCAACAGGACTAACCTAACCTGACTCGACTAGATTTAACCCATTTGCTTAAATTTACAATAAATGATTCCAAACTCCCCACCGAAAGAGCCCCGAAATAACTCTACGAAAGCATAAATAATTTGAAAAGTGCTACAAATTATGGCTGCCTTGGTATGCACACGAAACCGATCCGTAAATTATTAATCACACGAATTCTCTCCACCGTAAGACAACCACGGCTCTTTTCCAACGGCACTCACCTGTGCCGCTCCATGCCACGTGCGAAATTTATGCGCTCACGTGGAGAATTTGCACCCTCCTGCAATCGTATATATCTTCAACCTCCCGAGGCGTGCACTTTTACCAAGCACATAAAATTATAATCAATCCGGTAAGTAACGACCATTTCGCGACTTTCCAATTACCTCCAACAAGCGGGCAGCAGTGAGCCAAACTCGCAACAGAAAAAAAATGTTGAAATTGTGAGCGACGATAATGCACAGCGAAAAGTTTGCAATACCATGTAAACAACTAACTTCTGACGGGCACTATCCGTTATTTTGCTTTGTGTGTATTTCCTCGGCGGAAAACGTAGCCTGAAGTGCATTAACTCCGCACTCAAAATATCAAACTTTTTAAAATCAATTCCTGGATATTCCAGGGAATGCATTAGATATTCGTTGCAGGGGCTTGACAAAAAAAGTGAGAGGCGTTGTGAAGTTGGCAGAGTCAAAAACTCGATGGACTGATTGATACAATTCCCATATAGAATTTAAATTTGATATAATTCTTCTAAGAATGGACCAAATTTTGATATTGATACAAATTTAGATTCGTGCTGAAGTTAACAATCATGTGCCCTGAAATTTCAGGGTGAACCCTTTAACGAAGAAAGTTATTAGTGTTTTTGTTGGTCGCAACGCAATATTTAGGGAAATTTTTAGATACAATCGCTAAATTTTCAAACTTCCACATGAGTAATCTTTAATTCCTTGATATCAATTAAATCGTCCTTTAAGCACTTACAAAATGTTCCCAATTTCAATTGGCTAACAAAACTTTAGAAGCTAGCAAACTTCTTATTAAATAAATCAGGGTATTACGTATATCATCTGAACTGTCGCTTTAATGGAACGTGTGCCTGTAAAATTGAAATTGTAACTTTATTATTTGCATCTACCGTGTTTTTCTAAGGTTCGGGGCGCTACAAATTGATGACCCCGCATTGAGGAATTTTTTTAACCTTTAAATTTAAATTACTATAGTTTAAGTGAACATTATTATGAATGAACAATTCCAAATTAAAACGGTTCTGAAATTGAAATGCTAACATTATTATTTACATCTTCTGGGTTTTTCTAGGTTTCTGGTACCTACGAATTGATACAGTTTATGTGAACACAGAATAAAATTAAAATTATAACTTGCTATTATTTTATCTGGGTTTTTGTAGCCTTCGGGGACCTATAAACTGGTGACCCCGCTGTGAGATTTTTTGCCTTTAAAATCCAAATTACTATAGTTTAAGTGAACAAAAGATGAACAATTTAAAATGTAAACAGTTCTGCTTCTATCGACTTTGGAAAGATTCACCCACGCCATTTCTGTAGGCCCTCCACACTTCCTGCACATTAGTGCACAACGAACGTGTTCGAAACCACTCACGACCGATCGCCTCCAATATTGTTCAGTGCGTTCACGTGTGTGCCGAGGTACGCGCCTTCATGGTTCGCGACCTTCGCCTCCAACCTCCCGTGCAACTTCAAACACTCTCTTGCGCTGCAGTTGTTCCCATCGCGTCCTATTCCCTGCACTTTATTCCTTTCCATCGCACTGCCAGTTACCAACTATATACGCACTCCCAACATACATACGCCTAACATGTTCACATTCACGGGGGCATAGCCTACAAGTGCAAAGACAAAAGAATGTGCAAAGCACTTACTTGAGCATTTCCCCAACTCCAAACGCCGGGGCATGGGGCGTTTCAAACTCGGTGTCTCGGTGTGCAGCAAGTTCGGAAAGAATGCGACCAGTTCTGGTTGGTTTTAAAAATAACAATACCCGTCGAGAGTGAGTATGTACCCCAAGCGCAAGTGGCGCAACAATACCTTTACAATGCCCGAAATTGTTCGCTGTTCACTTGAATGTGCCTGTACCCCGCGACTTCGGCGAATGTCCTTCAGACTGCCAGCGCGCTTCGTGGAAATCGTAAATTTCGAGTTGAGTAAATTTCCATTATTTTGAAAAGAGCCGGCAAATACGTAAGATTGTTCTGTTTGCTTGAGTGATTTACTTGTACATCGTTGGAATGGGAATTATTTTAGGTAAAACAAGGCGGATACTTTTAGTGGTAATGGGGGTTTGATTTAGGTATTATTGACCTAAGACAGACTGGACTTATTTCTAGACAATTGTTAATACTCTTCCCTCCTGGTGATGAATGTTTTAATTTTTTATCCTTCTAAAGGTTTCTTTCTTAGGTTGGGGTTACCAATTTATTGGTTCTGTTCCGCTGGGATAATTTCAACAATGCGAGCTAGTAAATCAATAAATTATTAAGCTTATTGAACATAACCTAATCTAACCTGATGTGGACTAGTCTGATCTAATCAAGCCTGGGCTGATCTAACTAGACTATATGATAGTTTCTAACCAGATCTAGTACGTCAGAACCTGACATCGCAAAAGCGGTCACGGCATTATCTGATCTTACTAACAAAATCTTTCGTCATTAAACGTATCCTGATTTGATTTGAAGTAACCTGATTTGAAAGTTAACCTCAACTATTGATTTGAAGGCCTTAGTAGATTAATGGAGATAATAATTGGTGACTCACTTATTTTATTGATATTTTAAAGTTCAGTGTCCTTCATATTCCCAAGAAGTCATGATCTGACCTGTACCATCCTAATTTAAAGGCACTTTAATACTGATATTTCAATATTGAGAGTCCCTCATATTCCTTGGTAGTTTTTCTTACTTCTTTAGTGATTGGAGTCTGGTTTAAGAGCAAATGATAAATTTGCACGACAAAGTTATATCCGGAATTTGTAAATTGTATTGTAAAATCGAACAATTGGCGTCTCAAATGTACGACATTGTTCGAAATAGCTCAATAACCGTATCGGAATTCAGCGCATCCTCTTCAATATCCACTCCACCACTCAATACACTCCCCCCACGAAAACAAGACTACTAACAGTTAAACCCATTTTCCCATCCTAATGCCACACGAAGTGCTGAAACTAATATGCTCCCGACGAGACGCAAACACGAAAAAGACAACCGTCCAACAGACAAACAATGACCACCCAGAAGGGATGATTTATACTCCGCACGCAGAGCAATATATCCGCCATTCTCAAGCATGTCAAAGCGGCATAACCATCCCAAGCGGTCATAAAACCGGAAATGCACGATGACAATATAGAAATGTATATTTTACGGTCGCCGCTTTCGACCAGTCTTTTCATTTCAATTTCCTAACCTCCATAACCTCTAACAATACCTCGAATACACATTTCGCACGCACATGTTTAGCAATAGTTCGTTCTGTATTTCGATGAGGGGGAGTTGGTTCACAACTCAAGCGTGTGTGCTTTGTGCGAAAGTAAATTGCACACACACTCGTCGGTTATTGTTACGCGCGTCGCACAATCTTCTAATCCCATTAGACGCGCGACGTACACGCACCGCATTAATTTCATAATAATAATAATAATGTAATGCTAATAAATCCGTGCGTAATTTAAATTGATTTAATTATTTCGCCGCCCCGAGCACTTGCTCTCGTGTTTACACGGTTAAGTGCCGACAGGGATTGCCCAGAGGGGTTGGCGGAGTACGATGGGTATAGTTGGGGTGGGGGGGCGGCAAGTGCAATCAGCCGCCGCCACCGTGTGCAGTGTGCAGTTTGCACGTGCCGTCATACAAATTACACGTAAATGAGGGCTCTCGTTGTCGGGCATGTCATTATAACACATGGCTGCGGTTTTCGGCGAGCGGTACATGAGGGAGGTATACGAAGTTCGAGAGGAGGAGGGAACAAAAACGTTCAATTTCCACCTGGTTGTAGGAAAATTGCATTATTCTGCTGTAACCAGAAGTTCCCAAAACTTCTATCTTCTATTCCTACATTCCTCTTGTAAAAATCGTTAATAGCTTATAATTCTTAAATAGATGGCGCTGTGTTTGGTTGGATACTTCCTTCGTAGATGGCGCCACTTACCTGAAAAAAGGAAAAGCTGTTAGATACTAATTAATTTTAATAATGAGAAATAGGTAGATCGCAATTATTTACAAATATTTCAAGTTAATAGAATTGTACAAGATTTAGTAGACATTTTGAGGACTGCAGGAAACATTTAACTAATTTATTACAATTGGTCATAATCTCTCCCTGTCCCTTTCTTTCTCGTTCCCTATTTGTGAATAAGCGTTAATCAGTGACATTTTGCGTGCGAATTGCGTGGAAAACTGACGCGGAAAATTGGAAAAACATTAACGCGGCGTTCGAACAAACAGCTTTCATTATTCAGCGATTGTAATGTGCGTGGCCGTGGTCAACCCGGGGGCAAATTATCGTCATTACTAAAGCCGGGTGGCTAGATTCGTGAGGCCCTGGTTGAATCAGCGCTTGTTCATTGTATCACACGTGTTTTTGGTCGTTCCGTTTTTAATTACAAACACGAGTTTATTTCGGTGTGAATTGTAAAAAAAATGGATTTGGTTCATTCAAATATCATAATAAAACACACATATCCAATGTACTTCGTATAATAATTCGTTTTTGGGTGTTTTTAATCGATATAATTAACAAATACGAAAATAACAAATTGACAATATCAGAGGATCTTTACAAGAGTTTGCAAATATTTTTTATATAGCTACTATGAAAGAAACTTCAAAAATATCGACAATCTGCTGTCGGTTTTATAAATCAGTAAATGTCAACTATGAGAATTATAGTAGAATGTAGTAGGGGCTTATTGAAAGATGGATATGACAAGACTCAATATATTTATATAAAATTACTGATAATGTGGATTATGACCAAAGATTGGATTGGATAATTGTAGAAATAATGATTAACCTCATCATCAATGGCCGAGATATCAAATTGAAAATGACATTTTGGACATCTTCACCCCTTTTTATGCATTTTCAAATCAACATATCTTAAGTAGTTTACAACAGCGATCTTTAGTTTATAGTCTTCCCATAGATGGCACTACTTAAAATTATAGGTTACTTTAATGGGCTGTTTATTTTGTTACCAAACTCAATGCATTATATCTTTATTTAACCATTTCTCCTATCAGCACTGTCTCGATCATTATTATTTGGCTCATCAGCCATCCTTTCCATCCTTTCTGCATTTATAATATTTTTGTTGTACCATCTTGAGACATCCTCTTCTAGTTTAGGAGACAATAGAGTGTTTATGTCCACTTATGGGCTGATACATTAAAACTTGCAAATTCTAACTTTCTTTTTAGGGCACTTGCATCTAGTGAAAAAATTGTGACTCGCAATATTCGTTGAACAAAATGGATGTCCCATTGCTTAATCAAAAGAGATAATGATATGTGTATATTATACAACAGGAGTAGGAAAAGTTAATTAACTATGTAAAAATATTGAAAATTTTCAATATCAATATGTCCACGGAATATTGATCTAATCTGATATTCTTAATGGATAAAGTTCGTCTATATTTTAAAATGTAAGTAAAATTCGAAAAATTCATATTAAATTCGATATAAAAGTCACTTAAATTATGCAAAAGCCACGTCTTTTATGAAACATGTGTCGTTAAGAAAATTAAATCGTACCACATATGTTTCACCGACATCTACGAGTACACACAGCGCTTATTTTAGCCTCGCGCTTTTTGGTATATTACTATGCATGCGCACGTTCAACCACAGCCACTGTAAACCTGTTCAAACAGAGAAAATGAACATGGTCATTGCATGTATTTATACCCCAACAACGACGCGCATAAATCTATAAAATTCCTCGTAATTCCTAGCTAAGTAAGTCGTTAAACGCCACTGAAAAAATAGAGGTCTTTATCTCGACTTCCAATCTCCGTAAATCTATTTTCAATATTTCCTAAACCGACATCGACAATTGGGATATTTTTGATAATTTCACACTTTTCTTGTTTGGTGTCTGCTTTCCAGGCGAGTAGCCTGGAAGCTTAGAAGATAGAAGCTAATCGACGATAACGTAATCCGACCACGTGTGGCGTACACACCGCATTAAGGTGAGTAGTTTGGTAGCCGTCTTGAGTAAACAGCAAACATCGTCGATGATGTTTGAAGTTTGAAGGCGAATGACCAGTAGTTTACAAGCTTCACAAGGCCTGTCATGTCGGCACTGTGGGGGTAGATAATCGTCTCGATGTTTGTCGAGTTCATTATACGACATGTGAGTACATAAACGTTTAGGAACGTTGTTTGTATATAAAAAAACGGGAGCGTAAAAGAAGAAGGAACGTGGAAAAACTCGAGGGGGATTTTATTTCATTCAGTGCGCACCTTCCACGGAGATATTCCATGCGGTGGAAGACGGTAGACAGCTTGAAAGAAAGATTTCCATGTGGAATATTGCAGAATGGAAATATTTGTATACGCACCCCTAAAAACCTAAAAAAATCGTCCAGAAAAAAAGAGACTTTTGCAGAAATTGCAGTTTAAACTGAGGGGTCTTTCTATTATGTCGATTTGACGACTTTCCGACTTTTTTTTCGAAGGTGTGGTATGAAGTTAAAAGCGTTAAAAGCTTCCGTTTTCATTTTGAGGAAATTCATTTTTTGATGGATACATAACTGTACTGTAGACAAAGTTTTTAGTGAATTTTACTGTTATGCAATTTGCAGAAGTAAAAATATAAATATAATGTAATAGTAAAAATTTCTTCATACATCAAGACATTATTCCCTTGATTTACTTTTTAAAATCTTTTTATTATGGATAAAATAATAATATGCTTTGTTTTGCGCGAAGTTTTGGGTGCAGACGGTTTTCCCGAAATTATATTACCAGTCGTAAAGTAATACAACAAATATGCGAAGTTTTTCGTAAATTTGAGGACTTGATCTTACAAGGAGAGCGTCTCAATTGTCCGACACGGAATTGAATGAAAATTTGTGTGCGTGTAGAGCACATATAGTAATAATTTTTGATAACTGAATTTTTGGACGTTTTGAGCCGTTTGACAAAAAAAAATCAAAGTTTAGTCACAAATAAAGCAAGGTATATATTGCATGCCTGTTAAGATATTTCAAGTGAATTTAGTACCATTTTCTAAATAAATCCAAGGCGAATTCACAGATGTTCGAAATTCAAAAATATATAAATTATAACCACATGAAAATGATAATGCAACTGTAATATTTTAATTTCAGGATATCATATATTAAAATATCAATAGAATATTCTGTAAAGTTTTTTTTATTTTTCTGCCAAGTTCACACTGGTACACGTTTTGATGGTTTCACCGTGGGTTTGTGTAGAATTGTGGTGCACAGGTCGTTGTGCTTTTAATTTACGAACACTTTGCGCTAAGTGCGGACGTTGTGTGCGCGAAAGGATGGCCGAGCTCCAACTCTTGAGCGCGATACAAAATACCGAGAGATTTACGATCTGTGCGGTGCCGGTTGAAGGTTGGTTTGCCTTCCGTGGGCTGGGCAAAAAAAGTCCGGTGCCGTTGCGGAGTTGTGGCGCGTCGTCCGCCTGCAGATGGGAAAGAAGTGCAGGCGTTGTACTGGTTGGCGAGGCGACGACGGGCACAATGCGCTTCCGGATGTGGCACAATCCAAAAGATTTAAGTTCTGCACTTGTGCACTTCGAAGAAGAATAGCGCCCGAGTAGTTGTGCTATCATTGGACGTCCCGGTTTTAGTGCGTAATTTCAGGACTTCCAGTTTTTAGTTGTATTGGGATTATGTGGAACTGTTGAACTCTGGGTTTGTGGGCTTTGTTTATTGAGGTGTCGGTTGCAATTGGTGTCTTCCGGTAGAAAGTTTTTTGTTTTCTTAGTTAGAAGGAAGCTTGGAGTTGAACGTTGAATAGTGGGGAAATTATTAGGGGTAGAGGAAATTATTAGTAGTAGGTCTTGGAGATTAGGAGATGTCGAGGGATGAAGAGGACCAAGTGGTAATAGGAGGAAGTGGTGGAAGTAGGAAGAGGAAATAGTGTTTAAGGCATTGGGAAGGAGTAATTTTCAGAGTTCTCTTTAGAAACACGCCAAAGTCGTGTAATTTCGGTATAGGTGGGGTTGAATGCAGTTATCGTTGTTACTTAGATTTGATGGAACAAGGTCTCTATAAGTCAGCAAGGATCTACTTGTTTTAAAGAGTAGGTAAGTTATCAGAAATGATCAAAATATTATTGGGTAATGGTTGATGTTCGCGCGTATTGCGTCTTTCACGATAATTTTTATATGCAGTTGCGAATCTCTCCACGAGCTCTAAATTAATAACCACGGGTGCATTGATCCTCCGACAGGCTCACAACGACAGGGTGGTAATTTAACAGATATTTAATAAAATACCTGTTAATTTACAATTTACTAAATTATGAATGGTTATATCTACGGATATAATCCACTTAAGTAAAAATCCAGGATGTTAAACCTAATTTAAAGACGTATAATGCAAGTGTATTCGCAAAATTTGTCGTCAACCTCAGCGTCAATGTCGTAAACCCACGAAGCAGAATTGGAAGCCATCGTATTATCGGATTATAAGCACGAATTTAATTATACAACAAAAGCTAGCATTCTCTCTCTCCATCTGCCTCTCTGCTTTACTAACCTCCATCCGTTAATTCCGCGTACGAATTCAATAATTCCGTCGAAACTTTTTCCCCAACTCGCAAACTCTTCAAGTCGGAATAGGAAAATAGGACAATGAAAAAACCAAAATGAATTCCTCAAACTCCACATTCACAATTCTCGGTTCAAACTTGGATCCGTAATTATATAACCCATTTACGAACACTCATTTCCTTATTACTCCGAAGTCAAGCCGATACTTGATGCGAATGACAAACGGGCTCATTGTACGAAAAGTGGGACTCTCGTCTTTATTCCACTTCCATTAGTATTAAGACTGTATAGGAGACATACAAGTGTACGCATAGACCCCATACATACCGGTCTATGTGTGCACTTGTGTATTGGTATGACAAACAAGTTTATGACGTTTATGTAAACCGCTGGTTCAATGGTCAATGCCAATTACTGTAATTATGCATTTCTGTTGCAAATGCACGTGAATACGGTACGCGGAATTGCAGGGCCGCGAGGAGGGGAAGTAAAGAGACAGGGGAGTAGCAGAGTGTCGTAAATTTCAGCTTCAATGACGCCTTGTATGCGCTCAGAACCGGGATGCGTTGTGTGTTGTACTGCTGCTGCTGGGATGCGGTATATATCGAGTCTTCTCTCGGCGAGTTTATGGGTGCCCCGACGCGAACTTTACGTCCTCGAGGGCACCGCAATGGTAATCGCATAATCGTCCCGGTGCCATGTGTGTGCAGTATGCGACATGGTGCAATGCCGAAACGTGTGTTTAGGCCACGCGACACGTTCTGTCGTGCAAATTAATTGCGAGGCTGGGACAAGTGATATACACTCGAGGAGCTAATTTATACCTTCGAAATGGCATGTTCTATTTATGGCTTATACAATTTTATCTTTTTTTAAGTTTAAAATTGTCTGGAGACTAAATTATTTCGTAATAATCGAATGGAACCAATTTTATCTGATTAGAGCATTGTCGTGTGCGTGATTATTTGTCATATTATTGTAATATTTGTGATTCGAATGGTTTGAAATTTTAATTATCGTGTGAATTTTGGTTGAATGTTTATCATATTCGTGTGTTTATAGTTTTTACAGCTGAGCTAAAGGTAGTTGTTGTTTTTTTTCGTAATTTTTGTTTTCAGTAGATGTCTGTTTTTGTGTATTCAATATTAAGACAACAAGTTAGGAGTTTGATGGCATCATAGTAATGTTTAGATAAGCCTTTGCTTTCGAGAAAATGTATTAATATATTTTCTTTTATTTGAAATCAGTGATATTTAATTTGGTCATTTTGATAATCAAGAAATCAGGGATTAAGATGATTTGATTATGAACATTGTGTTTTGGAGTTTATGGGATCATTTGTATAAAAATCAGTCGGGACGCTGCAATAATCTTGATAATTTAATCGTTCTTCCGATATTTACATAAATTAAGAGTTCTTCTTTCAATTGAAATTAAATTTGTTTATATTCGTTGATAATATTCAGAATAATAAAAGTTTAAAGTTGAAAACACGAAAGAACACACTTTTCGTTTTCTATCAGGGGATATATGTTTCTTTTGCATAAAATACCCTCTGGAGACAAAATTATTCAAGATAATTTAATGGAATCAAGTGTCTTTTTGTTCAAGGGAGCCATTTTCTTTCATATTGATTCATTGGTATTTAATTTGGTAATTTTGGGAATAAGGAAATGATGATTAAACTTGAAAGTATCATTTAAAGTATATTTCCGTGCGATCTGTAGCCCAATTCGTACAAAATTGTCTATGGAAACCATAATAATAATGAAAATTCAATAGGATGACCTAATGTATATAAAGCAAAAGTGCTTCTTTCAAATGAGCTCAAATTATCTGGTTTAATTTTCCGAATTCTTAACGGTTAAAGCCAACAATATCAAAAAATTTTGTAATTTTGAGACATGCCTTTTTTAGACTTTGGTTTATACAAAATTGTCCACAGAGGACAAAATACTTATGATACTGTACTTGATTGAACTTATTTATATAGAGTATGATATCTTCTTTCCACTGGTATCTATTTGGTAAATTTATTAGAATCGATTATTATTATTATCGACAAATCCACGCTAAACGTTATAAATCTATAAAATTATATAGCTACTTCGTGAGAAAACATCTTTTCTTAGTTTTATCTATAGAATCCAAACTAAAAGATAAATTAAAAGTTGTTATTCCCATTTATATTTTTGTTAATTATTTGCATTGCGAAATTGGCAATT
>WSZQ02039162.1:0-31596 GCA_019419845.2 Weissflogia rhopalogaster | reverse complement strand
ATATATGCGCTAAAATATTGATGTTCACAGTTGGGCTTTACTTATGTTTGGTTACGATGTTTCATGCTATTAAAGATGACCATTATCATGCTGCTTGTTGTCAGCACCACATTCGCATGAGCGAGCGTATTTCATTGAGTAAATGTGTATGAAGTCATTCACTTGAGTGTTACGGCATACAAGTATATCCTCGACAATTTCTGTTTGTCACAAGATTTGTTTATCGATAAAATTTCATAAGTTCTTTGTAAGACTCAGTAATAAACCTTCTGTGAGGGTGCACAGTCAATGAGATTAAAATGTAATTTTAGTAAATTTGAATCCGTATAAATGAATGAATATGTTCAAAGCGCGAGTTAATTGGATTACCTGTGAAAAAAAAGCCCCGCATTTCATCCCTTTCTCTGCCTTTCCTATCCAGTTCTGTTCGGCGCATACGTCGGGAATGGGAATGCCGTCAAACGCTCGTCAACGTTTGTTGCTAAATTTAGCGCGAGTATCTCCGCATACTGTCACACACTCGTAATTCGGAGCCATCGCATCAAAGTACGACCTTGGCATCCACTGGTGAGAATATGTGTGGGTGCAGGACGAAGGGCGGGTGCGGCATTGGCAACACTTTAAAGCACTTATAAGGAATTGCAAAGGCTTCCCCACCAAAACGTTGCTGCAGAAGTTTGGTACGAGGCGCTTTTGGGTTAATACCACGTCCTTTCCCAAGTCGGTCACTGCCGAAATGGCTGCAAACCGAAGCGGTTTTGGCGTGCACACACACGTGGTGGGTGCTTGTTTCTCGTTCAAGGCCCGTTAGGGAACAATCGATTTCCCGGGGTGTTGTGGGTTATTTTCGGGTGTGGGTGGTTGGGTAAGCGGTATTCGTGCAATGCACCAGTGCCGGTGGAATTTGGGGAGATTACAGTGGGTTGTAATGACGAGATGGGCAGGTGGAAATACAGGATTATGTGAATTTTATATGGGTTTAACTTTATTTTACCTTCATTGGTGCGAGCAATTCAAAACGGTGATAGATTTATGTTTTTTGAGATTTAGCAACAGCATTTTATGATTTTTTTACAGTTATTCCTTAAAAATCAAATGTTTATATTGTCATGGACTGAAATGTAACAAGATTCCTTGTTGTTTTTGTCCTGAATACATAATTTGTACAAAATGATCGAACGTTGGGTAGTAATTAATTTTATTAAGCAAAAACACAATAACTTATTACCAGTGGCTTGCCTCTCTTTAAGAAAGACAGCTCTAGAACCTAAACCGTTTCGCCTCACGGCATCATGTGATAAAAAGATACCGAAAGACAAAACTGTTTAGGTTATTAAGACATAATGCTTTACAATCGAATAAACTTCTAAGTCACATTACCAGGAAGTTTTCTCATTCTAAATATTAAAATATATATCTTATTATAGCGATACCGATCGTATACATATTGGCAACGGTCCCACCACTGATGCCATGGTCCCAATTATGGTTCTTGTCGTGGTGTCATCTGTTTGGACTAGTTTCCCCATGGGTGGGCAGCTTCATCTATCACCTATTCATGAATTTGGATAAAGGTGAGAAGCTCTATTGTCGTCTACTGCAGATCGACATGTTGGGTATTTGGATTAATCAGAGCTTTGGTAAGTATAAAAATCTGGTTATTCTGAATTTCCCATAGGAACCTTATTCAAATTGAGATGAATTCCCCCCCCCCCTCCAAATATAATTCATTACCTTCAAGTTAACTTTATGACTTTAGTAACATTAAGTTACATTAAGAGGATCCTATCGATATTATAACACAAACTATTGATATTAATAACATAAACTATGAAATATATTTATTTTCTATTATTTTTTGCGCTTTCCAGGAGCATTACCAATGGTAACCTCGACGACATATTGTCTTCCGAGCCTGATAAAATGGACATTCATCGCGTCCTACGTCCTACTAAGCATATGGGGTTTATATAAGGTAAACCCACTCAATATAATCGAATACAACCCGGGGGTATAACACAATTGTTCCCTGTTTGCAGGCGATGACGGCGTGGTCGCCATGGGAGCGCCGCCTTTGCTTCCTGATGCCGTTCACCGTCCGCGTGATCCTCTGCTTCCTCCGCTACGTGGGCGTCGGCGGCGGCGATCCCGGTGCCTTTACACATGTTATACTTCAAGTAAGTATATTTCCTGGTCGCACTCACTTTAGGCGACATTGACTGGGAGCAAGGCGTTTAATCATTTACCGGTTCCTGAATGATTAACGACGGGCATTGCGGACCGCCCCCAATGCATAGGCAATTGGTACTGAGCGTATCTGACTACGGATGAATACAACTTCGCCCCCACGACCTTAATGCATAATTTCTGAGGCATCTTCGTGTTGGCCAGCAGTGATCAGGCCCTAATCAAATGTGCGCTTTACTCCAAAAATGGAAGGGTGAATAATTGATAAGTTGATTTGGATGTTTGCTGTCGAGTTATATTTTCAAACAAAACAACAACGGAAATAGATTGACTAGTTATTCATTTAGAAATAGAAAATATTCAAATTGAAAGTTATTTTCAATTTTAGGCATAATTAACATGGTTTTGTAAAGGAAAGGTCAATCAAGTTAGGTTAAATTTGTCTATAATTAGGATATAAAAGGCCTGGCAATGATATAAAATCGATTAAACACCTAACCAACCAATAAAGAATAAATCATTCAATTTAGTATCAAAAATTGATGTGAAAACTGGCAGACCGCAACACCTAATTCCATTCGTTGTACCTCCTTCTGTTTCATGTTACATGTTTGTATTTTCCACTCATATACGTTGTAGCAAATAAAAAACACCAACACACCACGAGTATAACACACTTTGCGTAATGAGCGATAGACACGCACAATATCGGACTAATCAATTGTGTTCACTTAGCGGCGATTATCGTCCTCCACCATCCTCCACCATATTGTAATTAGTTCAGGCATTTCTGTTCTGTCGTTGATAGGCACACAAACATCAGGCGTACAATACGTGTACACATTGACGTAGTCACGCACTTTCGAACTATATCAATTACTATCCGTCGTTTGCTTATTACGCATGCATTGCTAAATATTAAGTACTTCAATCATAAGCCAATTAAGCGAAGATAATCAACACTTGACATTTTCCAATATTTGCGAAAAGGTGTCAAATTTTTAAATATACTAGGTACATCAAAGGAATATATGATTTGGAAGCATGTAATCAGGAAATATCGAAGTACAGCACGAGTTTAAAAAAAACTTGCATAAACATGCATAATTTAGACGCTTTTATTGATAGCCCCGCATGGTACTTGTTTTTCCGCCGGTTAGATTCAATATGTGTATGTACTAACTACTACGAATAGAACATCTTTATTACAGTCATTAATATCAGCAATAACTTTGTATGGATTTATAATTCGTCATTAGCCACTAGCTAAATGCATTGCAATTGATCTGAATCAATAATGGGAGAAATCAAATAGAATAATTATGAAAATAACTTTGAACTTTTCGCTTACCTTTTATATTTTAGAATTTTCCTGCAATTTTTTGCAAATTGCAAAGAACAGGAGCTAACCTGCTTGTCGCGAACCAATGACGGCAGCCCTTTATGCAGCATAGTGAACGCACTGGGTACAACAAAGGTGTAATTACGACGGAAGAGAAAGGGGGACGTGCACTGATTGTGACTTGGCAGCTCTCGGTGTATCCGTACTCGAGCAACTACGGACTCGGGTTAGCTTTGGGTGGTGGCCGTCTGGTGGAAATGCGAAGCAGACTTAACTTAAGCATGGTGCGCCATTCTTTTCCAAACTACCCCGCGACGGTCCTGCCTCCCTCATATATTGATTAATTAACGCCCCAGAGTTTACATAAGTATGGTGGTGATTGAAATACTTTATCTCTAGACTAAACAAATATAATCTTGACGACAAATAAAAATAGGTCCAAAATTGCAACGGCGTTCGCCACATGGTTATTTGAAATTGCAAAAATAGCCAAATACCATCCGTTTAGAAACACATGTTAAAAATAAATATAACTGACATATCCAAATCCAACCTATATCCATCACGTGGATATAATTGGAAATTGACCTTCCTCATCCCCATGTCAAACAATATAGGTCAATATTTCCGGGTTTGTTCTTTCCCGAGCCAATATACTGATTGCAAAATTTGATTAATTTCTAGTTGCACATCACTAAACCTATTCAAATATGTATTTGTTGCAGGATTTAGTATCTGTGATAGGAGCAGCGATCGGCGCGATGCACATACCGGAGAAGTGGTTTCCGGGTATGGTCGACATGTACCTGAATTCGCACAACATCATGCACGTGCTGGTCGTCACCGCCGTCTACTCGATGCACGTGGCAACGATTCGTGACCTGCATTGGATGGCGCGCATCAACTGCAACGCGGCGCTGTGATGGTCCACAGCAAATTGCATTGTTGTCCCCGTCGCCAACCGCCGCACCCACAGCACTCCAGTGATAATTCCCTCTAGTCACCCGTTTATTGATACCGATTTCGGAGGCGTCCCCAGCAAGGAGTCGTGTAGTTCGCTCAGGCACCGCCTGCATGAGTTGGCGGCCATTTTAACGCGCTGCTAACGGCATGATGGCGGATTCAGCGTATATCACCAAACCCAAAACGTAACAGGAACACTAAAACGCGATAATAACATTCGCTGACTTTTGACTAGTTTTAAACTTTTACAAACTAATAAAAGAAATGCTTTAAACTCGGCGCCAGCATACAAACGTGGTGCACGTGTGTGTGAATGATGGTTACTGATGTGCATTTTTAGCTAGACACGTTATAAACTTTACCAGAATGACTTAAAACACTTAGAAATGAGAGATTTTTCAATAAGATTCAGTCAATAGCTACCTAGCATGGATTTTAGACGATAGCTCTTGAGTAGTCAAGACTTTAGCTTTGGGCAGACCTAGAACATGCGACAAATCGCCGAACGCTGGCGGGGGGATCTTGATTACACAGAATGCAGTCGCGTAAGAAGGTACAAGAAGGCGTTTAAATTGGATAACAGATTTGTAAACAAACGAGCGTGATTAAATGCGATTCATGTTGAGTTGACGCTTGCAGAAAATTATACATTTTTAACAAGGATTCCAATCATATTTCGTTATCGAATTTCATATCAATTGATTCAGAAATTTAGTCCAAATTCATTAAATATACTTTCAAACCGGTAAAATTATTTTTCAGCAATAACACATTTTATTAAAGTTAATATAAACAAGATAAGTTCTGTCAGCACACAGACAACGCACCTTCAGGTCGTGAAGTACCCAAATTCGAATGCATTTTATTTTTCCAAGACTCGGCGATAGCCGAGTTTCGTGCTTTTGGTCTTCTGATTGCTGAATCGCGTTAGATATGTCCGTTTCTATTATAACCAATGTGATACAACTCCAATATCAAAACGCGCGCATTCAGTGAGTTCAACAAGCAATTTCGGCAAAACATAGCCCGATAAAATACGAATTGGTAACTTCCCCGTCGTGATAATTAGGTGGTCTCTATTCATGAAGTATAACTTTATGATGAAAAAAGAATTTCCGTGAGCGTTAGGTGTTCCGATCAACACAAAGCCTCAGTCTGCGCAAAGCTTCAAAAGCGTTTTATGTTGTTTTTAGTCTGAAAAACTTTCTAAAAATTGATAAAAAATAATATGTTTTTCATCAAAATGAGTTTTCAAAATGATAGTTATATTTGCAATCATTGGCAAAGCAATTTAGTGAAATATTTAAAATTAGTTTATTGATAAAGTCAATTAATTTCGATGTTATCACGCAAGGGAAAATCGCCTACATTTCGTAACGTTGAAGGTATTTCTAAGAATTACGCAATACAAACAATAGGTTTTTATAGAGAAGCATACTACAGAATTTTCTGTTTTCAAATGTTTCTAGGTCAGGAAATAGAATTGTATTGTACGATCCGAGAATCCCTAGTCTAATTCTAGTACATTGATAATATCAAATTCAAGCCAAAATATGAAGCATGAATAGCACAAAAAAATAAGTTTTATCACGCTGTGATAATAAAATAAACGTAGCATAGTTTGACTTTGAGTATATTACCAGTGAAAAGTGGCTTTTTAGATATAACAATGCATACTCAGCGGGAGCGTGGCGAGGAAATGCATTGCAAATTGACGTCAACTTTTAAACATTGTGAAATTTCAATAACAGCTGAACTTTTCCTATGACAAACATTTGGTGTCTATTGATAATAAGTAAGTATGAAAGCAATACACATTTAAATCTTCCCATAGACACGCAAGTTTCCAGTATCACACCAAATAGGGATGTCAACAATAATGCGAAAACGAGTTGGTATTATTTACGGTTCCACAAAACTTTTAATTGAATCAAATTCAGCTTGTTGCATCCGTTTGATAGACGCACGCCATGTGGAAGGATAATGGCCTGGGAGATAATATAATGAAAGCTCATGCGAGACAGAACATGAGTTGCTGGACTCACCTGTACCTGGTACTTATCGAACTTATTGATCAGCTTGATAGATAAGAGTGTTTTACACACGCACTTGTTATCTCATGTCTATCTTACTATTAGCCTGATCAACGCCTAAGCGCGGGCTCATAATTTTAGGTGCGAGTTTGATGAATCTGTGATCTTGTTCTTGTTCAAACCTAGTAATCTTAAGTGAAGCTACTTATTCAACCATCAGAGACTAGTTTTTGACCCTACCACCAAATTAACCGCGTGGGATGCTTACGTTTCATATGTTAATGCTAAATTCTTTGCTAAATAAACTCCCTTTTCTAATATGTTCATTATTTTCATCTTCTTTAACAGTCTTTTGATTTTTCAGCTATTCCGGATAAAAATGAAATTATGATACTTCCGAATCGAAAACTAGTCTAATCCGTATTATATTCCTTCCAACATCCTAAAATTGATTGAAGTTGGTAAATCATCTAATCAAAGAAACCACTTACTAAAGATAAAATAAATTATAAATCACTAGGCATATCATTTAAGCAAAACAAATATATACTCATTGTACAAATGTTTAAAAATGCGCCATTTTAAAAGAAATAAACTATTTTCATCTTCCATATATGTTCACCCAATCCACAAAGCAAGAAGAGAAACTACTCTATTTTAACAAATTTTGAGGAATGTAAAACGAGAGGATTGTGCATACTGAGCAATGCTAACAAGCACGTAATACGTAATTGTCTTCACATATGCATATTTTCCAAACAATTACGCGTTAAAGTTGAAGTACCAAAGTACGTTGCTCAAAACATGTGCAATCTTTAGACGAGTTATTGTAGATCTAGCGAATAAACATGTACATTGGAAAATATACACTTTTCAACATTCAATTGAAGCATTATACAATGTAGGGCAAAGTAAGTTGAACAATAATCTATTAAGCGATTGTGAGCATACAATTACTGCTAATATTAATAAATTCTTTGAACTTTACAATTTGCATTAATATATACAATAATTATTTATAAACCTTCTCATCCCGTTTTAATCACTTTTAAGTCTTTTTTAAGTTTGTTTTGCTAAATTACTTTTAATATTTCGAAATGTAATATGTGAAGGTAAGTTTTTCCAAGTGTCCCTAATCTTTATACATTTACCATACATTTTAAAAAATTGTTATTTTCTCGAAAACTATTCAACTTTGTCAGGATGTTCATTTTCATTAAAAACAATTTTTAGCTCGTTCGGAGAAACTTTTATCTTTTTGTGTCAAAAACAGTCAAGGAGCTTGGACTGATTTTTGGTAATGAAGAGAATGTATTTCCGATCAGGGTAAAATGGTCTCATTTGAAATAGGACAGCATTTTGAATCGGAAAATGCAAAAATATTCTCAAAAAATGTTTAACTTGTTGCATTACTTATATACCTTCCCAATTGTTCTCCTACTTAACTCAGCATCCAACGCATGCGTGATGATATTGAAGCATAGGTGGCTATTGACGTATGCGCTCTACTACCTCCGATGCTGTGAGCGTGGCTAAAAAACTGTATCCCACCCTACCCTCCTACGCTTGTTGCATTACTTATATATCGTTCCCACTGTTATCCGACTTAACTCAGCATCCAACGCATGCGTGGTAACATTGAAGCACAGGTGGCACTGCCATTGACGTATGTTCTCTACTACCTCCCATGCTATGAGAGTAGCTAACAAACTGTAGCCTTGACTGATTTTAGCAGAAAAGGATAGTTTCTCCGAACAGCGAAAAAAGGTCTAATATGTAAAAGGAGAACATTCTATGTGTAGGTACAAATCGAGCCTATAGTAAGAATAATGACGGGCATCGAACATGGTCCCTCGCGTCATTGGCGTGCGCCCTCAAAGGTCCCGCGGTTTATGAGTCTTTTTTTTTTTTTTAATTTTTTTTCATCTACGTACGAAGAGCTGCGAGCCTGGCTCGTCAAAGTATGTCAAGGGGTTAAATGCATTTGATGGTTTTAAATAAATTATATTCACCATTGCACAACATCGAATACTGAATTATAACAATTAACATTCAATAGATTTATTTTTTATCCACTTACAATTAGTGCACTTCTATCAGCAGCTGATTATATTGAACGTGGACCTATATAACGTTTTAAGAATTTTGAATTATTAAACCAATGGATCATTGGTTTCTTTTGTATAACTCTTAACCCGAGAAAACCACAATGGTGGAAAACGACTGTTGACGATATCAAAGCTCGACTTGCTGACTGTGCCATTTTTATTCTCGATGAAGATGGCGTAGTACTTCCACACAAGCTGCATGTGCTTCCGTCTGTTCGAGTCGAGAATTTGGAACTCCAAGTGGAAAGTTTGCTCCCCACTCTCATGTTGCCATCTATTATGCTTCCCTTTCTTCGAACTTGTTGCAGCCCTCTGCAGATCCTGCACGACAAGGATCACCCGATCATCTTTCAACCTATAATGACCTCGCAGAGCGACTTTTGTATTACGGTGTTGTAGCTGCGAAACGGAGGCTCGTGGCTCATCTGGGGTTGTTAACATTAACACAACCCCTTCTGGGAAAAACCGCAGATATCGATAGTAGGTGACTAAATGCCATGGCCTGTAAAATTGATCCTGGAAACTATTTTCGCCGTGGCGTATATAAGTCGTTTTGCTAATATAACATCCATTGTAATGTAGACGTGGCCGTAAGATGAACATCTCACGCCACGTAGGGTACAACGAAGTAGGAGTACCGCAGTTTACACCCCATACGCGTAGACATGCGAGTTTCCAAATTTCGGAGTCACGTGCCATCAGGTAGAATCCTCTGCTTACCATCGAGCAGGTTTCCAACGCGCGTAGATCTAAATCGGCGGAGACCACCCACTTGAAGATGTATAGAAGGATTTCAGTTGGAATAGAAGAGATGTGTAGAGCCTGGAGTATTAAAAGTTTGAAAACAAGTACAATAACTTCGAGTAAATATTGTTACCCTTTGTTCGTATGAAGTCTGACAGATCATCGAAGATTTAGCCATCTTTTTTTGAATATGTTGTAAAAGTGCCCCTTCTTTAATATCTTCATCCTCGCAGTCATCTTCTTGTTGCTCGTCCACATGATCGTGCTCAAGATGTGGGTAATTCTCAGTGTGCGTCACAGGTTTCTGGCAGACTTTGAATTCTATGTCAGGGACTAGTTGTACTGCTTTTTTATAGCACTGAATGGCTTCATAAAATATTCCAGCTCTTTCAAGTTCGGCTCCTTTTAAGTACCATAATTTTGCCTTAAAAAACAACTTCAATTGCAACAAGCAGAACATTTATGAAAGAAATGACAATTAAATAATATTAATATAAGTACTATAATGTATATATCATTAACAAATAACTATGAAATGTACCTTCTCTTCCATATTTTCCTCCTCTCTGTCACCGAGCAATTTTGAGTTCGATTTTGTAGGATTCTGTTGTTGTGCCTGCTTCCTGCTGTTTGTAATCTTCAATTCCCTTTGCCATTGCTCACGAAAACTTGCCAAGGCATCAACTTCTCTACCACCTCCCTGTATATAACAAAACAGACATATTGTAGTGCATTATGCAATATTACAACGAAAACTTTACCATTTGTGACGAAGATGGCTCGTCGGTTTCATCATCAGAAATTTCATCTTCTTGATCAAACTAGAAGCAAATAAATAAGCTATCTGTAGGAAAATGAAGCATTACAGTTACCATGCTGGAGGAATTCAGTAAATATCGTAATCTCCTAGTTCACGGTCGGTGTAGCATATGACTTTGATCTGCTTGATGGAAAATGTGAGCAAGGCAACAATTTCCATATTTTGCAAGCACATTAGTCCAAGGAAGCTTGGTACCTGCCGACCAAGTTATAGCAGCTGTTTATATTGTTATTTTCTTGCCAGCACCGAAATGTTGCAAACCGCCTTCAAATGTCTTACAACCATATGATTTATAACCTTGAATTTTTCAGGCCGACAAATTTGACATGTTTTTTAATGTTTTCCAATCGGAATTCGCCAAATAAACGAAATTATTTACTAAAAAATGTAATATATTCTCTATTATTAAGATTTTTTGATTAGCACGATATAAATAAAGTAAAATGTAGAAGTAATTAAGCCAAAATGCGGTAGGTTATACCATCTTTTGATAAATATCGAAACTAGAATGCAATCTTTGATCAAATATTTTACAGTTTTCAGTGCAGCTTTGACATAAAAGATTCCTGCCTGCACCAAACTCGATCGATTTTCTTTTATGTGTAGGTGCGTTCTTGACCTCTTTGATCATGTTTTATGTATTTATTTAGCCTTTTATCAAAGATTTGACTAAGAACGTAGTTGGCGGCCCCGCGCGCGATGGCTGCGTACGAGGCATCCAACCGCGTCTCGTGGGACTCCTTCCGCACGAAGTGCCTCATCGTACAGTACAAAAAGTACGATCATCTCTACAATCCGCACCACGAGCTCTATCGCAACAAGCGGACGCGCGAGGAGACGCTCGGTTGCATTGCCAAGACGCTGAACACGGTGTGGCACGGCACGGGCATCACATGCACGATCGACGACATCAAAAAGAAGCTGAATGGACTGCGCAGCCAATACTTGTTCGAGAGGCAGAAGGTAGGTGGGCGCCGTATGCGTGCATTTTTTTCGCATGTGCTTTGCGTAATGTAAAGCCGCCTACACACGAGCGTTTTTTTTTTTTCATATACAAATATATCATATGATTTTTGTGCAGATTGCCCGAGCCGCTGCCCAAGGCGAGGTGTACGCCCCCACGATCTATTGGTATTCAATGCTCAAGTTCTTGGAGCCGGTGACGTTAAATGGACGAACGACAGGCGATGCTTCCACGGCGGAATACAGTAATATACAAATGCCCCCGGAGAAACAAGAGGTAGTTGTAAATATAGCCAAAAAATATGGTTGCATTTGTTATATATCATTAATATATCGAACTCTAGATATATTCAAATATTTAAAAAGTGACACTGAAAGAACATACCAAGGGCATGAAGGTTCAGAAGCTAATGAAGTAGATCTAATAATTGTAGAGTTCACAATCTAAATCTTTTCGGAAATCAATATTTGAATTGCAGGAGATTTTTTCAGTACCCTCATGTTTTACATGGCGTCTTCTTCATTTAGTCTGTAGTCTCGCAGCTTCTCTCTCAACTGCGTTCATTCATTAATATCTCGCTGAATAATGCCCAATTCCTGCACGTCTTTTTGCCTTTTTCACCAAGTGCCTTTTTGTCCTTGTACTTCATTGTCCTTCTCGTTAATCTCTCCGGGCGCATCCTCGCTTTGCATGCATAAAAGGATATCTTTCTTCTTCTGATGGCGTCGCACAATTTTTAATTCTAGTCTGTATTTTCCTTTCCTGCAATTTTGAGCTTCTTCCTCAGATGCTTTGTAATCAATAGTCTCTCCTAAGTATTTAAACTTATCGACTATCTCGATTTCGGTATATTTACAGGAGATATTTTACTTTACTTTTTTTGTAAATTTTATTGAAATCAAATGCTAACCCATGTTATCTATTAGTTTTCGGATTGTAAATTTACTGAATTTTCAATTTACCAGAAATTACTATCAAAAATCGGTAAACTATCGAATCTCATTTTGTTGCCACTACCTGATAACGGGCAAAACTTAGTTAATATCACTCAGAAGCATCTAAAATAGCAATAAACATAATTTATCACAATCAAAAATATTTGCAGCAACAAATGAATATCAAAATCGAACAAGACGTAAGTGATTCGGCCTCCAATGGAGGCTCGCCTTCAACCGCCTCCAGCACATCAACTCAGGAAACCTTCATCGACGTGCAGAGCTACCTGCAGACGACCCAGACGAAACGAAAAGCCGACGACGATCCTCTGTCAGCTAGCGACGGCAAACAGATGCGCTGCCAGCATCATCACCACCATCACCAATCGCCGCCGTCGACGAGCTGTTCCTCCACCAACGGCAAACCGCAGCAGCAGCGGCTGTCCAAGTCCGAGTTCACCGACCATCTCGAAACGTTTGGAAAATTCGTCGTCAACGAGCTGCGCGGCATTCACCTCTCCAGCAACGACATCTTCCTGCGACGCACCAAGCGCCAGCTGCAACAGGTGCTCATCGACGCGTGGACGCGCATCGACATGGATGAGTCGCGATATCCGAGCTCTAACTGCAACTAGAAACGCCGTCGCCATCGCCGCCGCTGTTTGCAACACATACGTACAAAGTACATGGCGTACGCAGATGTACAGAATGCAAGTCTTGTGTACGCATAAGACTGACATTTTATTTAGTATTTAGACAAGAAAAAAACAAACAAACAAAATATATATGAACAATAAATAGCCAACGCTTATTATAAACGCTCAACCAAAACTTGCAATAGCTGATAGTAATGTATATAAATATGCGTAGTTGGAAAGCTTTACAAAGTTTAACTTTGCGTTGATTGTTAAACAATTTTGCAACTTTATTTACGGTAGCCTTAGTTTAGTATAAGAATGATTATATAATTTTAAAGTAAATGAGAGTATAAATTCTTTTACCTGAACCTCTTTAACATGTGCGGATTACATTCAGTGTGCCGTTGCTGTCTTATTGGGAACCGACCACTTTACCGACGGTAAGGAATACACTTACATCCAGAGGAGTTTTGATTGGTTCCTTGGTTTCAATGCTGGTGGTTGTATAAATGTGTTGCATGGTGAAGGCAACGGTTACTTCTTCGCCTAGGTTTATTTCTTGCGGTACAACTTGCAGACGGATTGTTGCCTTGTTGCATTTACGATATACCACAACTCTATAAAGAGAAAACATTCGAATTTCAACATTGATGAAAAAAATTGAATTTAATAGTGTCCAAATTTCCGAAAGTATCGATATTTTTATTTAGCACATATTGAACGATAAACTACTGACGCCATCTATTGGCAGCTTCACAGAGAAATCATAAATAAACGATTTAACCCTTTGTACTCTAGTTGTTTTTTACAAGAGGCCAATGTGCCTGATGTGCTCTATGTGAGCGACGAATGCACCATGCGACGCCAATAGGCGTCGCTCGAGTGCAAACATAAAAAATTAAAATACAGGTAAATATAGTTCTAGCAATATCGATACTTTTAAAAACTCATAATTTGAACACAAACAATATTGTATTAATAACTCTACAATATTGTTTACGTTCTTAAATTAACAATATTCAAGCTTACTTGGGATCATCCTGATAATTATTACTGTCAGCAGTATCATCATATTCAGCAGCGTCATCACGTGGCGGCAACACAAAACTGCACTCCGGTATAATCAAATCGCCAGTAATTTACCCTCAACAGGCCTCGGCTTTACAGTACTACTCTGCTGGCGGGTCAGAGATAAACTTGCCAAACTAGGCAGCGATGTCAAACTAGTCGGTTCCTTAGCTTCCTCCTTAATCTCTGCTTTTCCAGCAATATCCTTCTCCTCCTCCACGACATCAGGTTTATCCTCATTAGTTCTCTCCACATAAGGCAGTACCTTAATCGTTGTTTGATACTGGGTCGGATTGACAAACTTCAGCAGTAATTCGCAATGTTTGCCGACGCGTAGGGGCTCCACCGTGAAGATACGCACTTCAGGCACGTAATAATAGGCAAACAATTGTATCTTGAACTTGATATTGTTCGGATTGTATTCTGGTTTGCTGACGTTATGTTCGCAACTGCGACAGCGTAGTGACTGCTTGACAGAGAGCTGTTTACGCACTGGATAGAGCTTATCCACAGTGGTTGGTTGCATATCAGGTTGAATTAAACGTTGATCGATTGTTGTTACTGTAAATTGCAAATTAATTAAACGTAGTAAATTAATTAACCAAATTAATAAACGTAAATAAAAAGTTATAATGACTAACTGTTGGTTAGAACAATTGGCTCCGTTAGGAGATGTTCTGGTAGTGGTTCAACATTCTCATGTGGGATAGCGGGATCTGCTTCGTTCGTTTTGCTCTTTAAATGTGGATTGGGTACGTCTGGAATGCCTAGCTTCTTTCTGATCATTGCAGCAGTTATACCAGTGCGTTCCTGAACAAGAAAGAGAATAATAAAATCTATATTTTATTATATCGCAACTACTATTTAGAAACAAAATCAATTTCATAACAGATTAACGAAATAAATTAACTCACAGTATAAGTAACGTATTTCTTCGGTCTCTTCTTATCCTTTTCAAGTTTCTGCTGCATTTCGGCAAGGATTAAACCCTTGTATCGCTCCTGAATATCATGGATTCTATTTGCATAAACATTATCCCTCTCAGGCCATCTATTGTTACCTACATCAATTTAAAATGCCAGATAATTAATAATAAATTAAATTAATAAATGTATTCTTATTCAACTTGACATTATTTGTTCAGACTAACCTGAACATTTTTTTTCTGAACAAAATTTGTTCAGATTAACCCGAACAATACTTATTCCGACTAATCTGAACAATATTTATTCAGACCAATCTGAACTAGAACAATCGCATCAATTGAACCAAGCCATAAGGCGAAAGAATAACAAAGTTCCGTTTTAATTTGATTAGATAAACTTACCCACAGGTTGATCAGGTATACCCACATCCCTAGTGGTCCACCTACACCACAAACAAATCAAATACACCACTTTAGTGGACTCCTTCGAGCCTTCAGTGTTCTTTATGGTGGAAGAACGCATGGAGAGTTGCTGCTGACATGATGGGCAGATAAAGCAATTCAAACACTTGTTCTTCCGTTCAGCAGCCTCCTTACTAGTGCGATTATCCAAGCACTTGCCACAGAAGAGCGAGTCCACCTGTTAAATAATCGGTAAGTAACACAGAAGCATGGTTCTGATGAGAGTTCCTTACTTCATGGCAAATGCAGAAACCGCAACGTAGATCCAAGCAGTGACGACAAAAATATAGTCTTGAGATGGGTTTGAGAAGACCACAACTACAGGCGTACCGGACGACGTCCGGTTCTACGATATACGCCATAACTTATCACATTAATTCGTATTTCTCAGATTTTTCATGGATTTGCAATGATTCACCTTATGCCACCACACACATTAAATTCGATGTATATTTTTGACCTACAGAGGGGGTATTTGTACAACTGGTTGCGACTCGTTTCTGTTCGTAAAACATTTTAAAATATTAAAATCAACGTTTATCGTATATATCTTAAATGAATAATTCATTAAATTTTACTGTTTCGTTGAAATTACTAATTTCTATACGTGAATATTGAAGAAATTAAAGAATGTTGAGAAAATTGTAAGTAACTTTAGTTGCCTATTAAATAATAATTTGGGGTTAGCTTCGTAGCAATAACGCTATTCAATATCTACATCTATTATTTTGCATCGATTTTTAAGTAAACTCAAAATGAAAAACAAGAAAGAAAGTAAGAAACGCGAGTCTAGTTCATCTAGTTCCAGTTCGTCGAGTTCATCCAGTAGTGAATCAGATCGTAAACCTTCAAAGTCACCAGAAAGAAAGCACCGACCTAGTGTTGACAAACATTCAAAAGATAAATCTTCGTCAAAGCGAACACGTTCGCCTCGACGCGACCAGAAATCTAAATGGGACAGTCCAGACGATAGAACTGACAAACGACGGTAATTATTTCGGGACAAAGCGTCAAGTATCCGTTAATATGGTGTTTTTCAGGGCTCCTGAAAGGAATCGTCGACATTCAGAAGACCGTGGTGATAGATCACGGAATAATAGATCAGAGAGGTCCAAAGACTATCGCCTGAGAGACAGCAGTAGAGATAGAAGACACAATAGAGATCATAGTTCAGATAGGCATAGAGATAACAGACGTAGGGATGATAGTCGAGATAGATCTAGGCATCGTAAGGAAGTTGAAACAGCTCAATACAGAAATGACAGAAATCGTGAGAGAAATGACAGAAAAAGAAGTCGATCTCCACAGAGGTTAGTTATTTAACAGTTAAAATATGTTTAGTTATGTCAGATAACCTTAATACTTTATCCGAACCTCACGTTTCTATCTTAACATTATTGTTTCATTGATTTTATTTCATAGATTCAATGATAGAAGACGACGTAGGAGTCGGAGCAAATCTTTCGATCATTCCAAAGCTGTATGGGGAAAGGCAGAACACGAGAAAAAAGCGCCAGAGGCACCAAAGGAAAAAGAGCAGCCAAATTTCGGACTCTCTGGAAAACTCACCGAGGAGACTAATACTTATAAGGGGGTCGTGATTAAATACAGTGAGCCTCCAGAGGCGAGGAAGCCAAAACGTCGATGGAGATTATACCCATTCAAAGGCGAAAAAGCTATGCAAACTCTGTATATCCACCGCGAGAGCGCTTACCTCGTCGGGCGCGATCGTAAGGTCGTCGATATCCCCGTAGATCATCCAAGTTGCTCTAAACAACATGCGGCTCTGCAGTACCGACTGGTGCAGTTCACACGGGACAACGGTTCAGTCGGTAAGAGGGTTCGACCATACCTCATCGATCTCGAATCAGCCAATGGTACCTATATCAATAATAAGAAGATTGAAGCGAAGAAATACATTGAGCTGTTGGAGCGCGACGTCATTAAATTCGGTTTCAGTTCGAGGGAATACGTAGTCCTGCATGAGAACAGCAAGGATGAGGCGCAAGATGATGATGTTAATGATGATCCACCTGTGGAAGAAGCACCAGCAACATTACCTCCAGCTGAACAAACTTAATCTAAGCATGTCATTTCCTTTATAGATAGGTAGAGAGTAACCTAATAAAGCGGAACACCTTATAGGTTATATTGATATGCATATGCGTTGTTGAATCGAAATTTAGTATGAGTATTCGAGTAAATGAAAAAATGTTCGTCTTCAATACATCCTTTGATTAGGTCATCACATATATGTAAAAATTACCTAAATGAAGTGTATGTATAACCTAAAACAGTCTCTCATATCAATCTACCCTTTTAGGTTAGTCTTACGATGGCTTCAGGAGTCTTGCAATCTATATATCCCTTTGGGTTATCATCGACTGGTTGAAAATATCCAAAGTTGAACATCTTATAGGTTAGATCGATATGTAAATGCGCTGTTGAAACGAAATGGATTTAGTATTCGAGAAATTGAAAAAATCCTATGTGGTTATATCGTCACGTATAACCTAAAAAGTCTCTCATATCAATCTATCTTTCTAGGTTACTCCAAAGATGGTTCTTGACTGGTAAATGTCATGTCACTATAGACAGGTTGAGAGTAACCTAACAAAAAAAACATCTTATAGGTTATGCGTTTAACTAAAGTACTCAAGTGTGCGAAATAATCTAAAAGAAACGTCACAAATCCATACTTTCACGATACTTCTTCGGTGGTTTTCGGAACGATAAATGTCGACTAGTTGAGACTAATCTAACAAAAGGGAGGCTTATAGGATAGATCGATATGCGTATGCATTATCCAAAACAACTAAGTTTAGAAAGACTATCCACATAATTACATATTTATGATCCAGAAGATCCATCAAAGTTATCGTCATATACATGGCACAAATCGATCTATCCTATTCAACCTCTTTTAGGTTTCTCCTTGGATAGTTTTCGGGTGGTAAATGAGATGCTGCTGAAGAGTTGTATCATTGCATAACAGTTGTTGTACAGTGCATAAAGATATACTTAAGTCTTCATGTACAAGCAAATATTACATAATCCGTATAATATAACCCTACAGTTTTTTGTGGGAACTTTTTTCTGTATTCCATCGCAAACGCGCCTCAGCTTCCTCATAAATCAAATCCCAACGCCAAAAGTGCGGAGTGGGGACGTACGCAATCCGCCCCCAACATGCCGCGCACTTTTTATTTAAATGAATTAGAGATAACCATTCGCAATCGTAATTATTCCATCCATCGAGTTATCGTATGCGCATAGCCATCCTTCAAACAAACTGCTGCACTCTTACATATAGATTTTCAATATATCATTTTTTTGTGATTTTTTCAGTTTTGTTATCATATATATAATATATATCTCATTTGTTTATGTTTTTCATATAATCTATATTATATATATTTCTTCGAGGCGCCGTGAATAAACGAATTCCGGCAAGGTGTGCTCTCGAGTCTTTCAAACGTTTTTTTTTTTGTTTTCTTATGGGTTGTATTTTGCGCATTTATCCCTTTCCTCCCACGCCAAGTATGCAAACTTTTGCTTTACCCCTCGGCATTAACAAATTCGAAAAAGAAATGGCGGCTGAATGTTTTTTTTTTGCCTCTACTGCGGTACGATTCCATATGCCTTGCTTCCACTCACACTTTCTCCTCAATTATGTATAATTATATATAGTGTATTTTTTTCTTTAGTAGGTATGTAGTAATTAAAGGATCGATTACGTCTACAACAGCTCTCAGCTTGTTTTTTTAGTGTGTCGCGTGCAACATGTAAGAACCATCCCAACACGCTTGGCGCACATTTTGTTTTGTTCTCACACCTTCACGGCTACGAATTATATACTGGACGAGAAATTCCAA
Source organism: Weissflogia rhopalogaster (assembly GCA_019419845.2). NCBI lineage: Eukaryota > Metazoa > Arthropoda > Insecta > Coleoptera > Staphylinidae > Weissflogia > Weissflogia rhopalogaster. Next base: position 12,532 of record WSZQ02039162.1, on the reverse strand, counting down.
ATTCAAATGTTGCTTTCTTTAAACTAAATATACAATAAAAAGCTCAGAAAAAAACAGAGACAAATCAAAGTAGTTGTTAAAAAATTGAATAATTGAAAAACGAAACTGGAAATTCTACGCTGTCGAGCTTTCTGTTGGCCTGCTAATGCAGAATTGATACATTGTGGCATATGCTCCGGAGATTTATGAATTCCACTTATCAGTTGTTACGCCAGACCATCCCTAGAAACAACAAAACATTTTTATTATACGAGACAGAATTAAACAATATTTATTTTTAAGAGGAAGTATGGCCGACAGTATCACGTAGCTGCATAATGATCTGAGGCTGACAGTTTTGGATCATCCGAAATATGCACAAAATATCTATTTATTCTCTACTACTAATATCGAAAAAAAGTGATGTGTTATAAAAATATATAAATAATGAATATAAAACTTACGATTTGTTGCTTATCCTGCATGTCAACATTGTTCGAACGGGAATCCCAGGTGGTCATCTTATATTCCGGTTGATACTCCAAATTCAAACCATGATTGGATGCCATCGGCAGTGGTTGCTGCTGAGATAGGTATGGCATACTCATATTGGACTCCATCAACATTGTTGAATGCTACAAGGAAAATGTTACAAACAGTTAGAACAACTAAAAAATAAAGAAATAACAATATTTGAAACGTCTATTAGAAGAATTATTCGCTTATCTTTAGATCAAACTTTCTGTCTAACATGAAGGAAATAATATGAAATTTTCGAAGAACTTACCGAATCTTGGTAATAATCCGGATAACACGGAATATTATTACGTTGTGGAATAAAGTTCAGATCCCTATTATCAACCGGATTTGGAATGCGACCGCTCTGGTGCCACATATGCTGCATGGAATTCGCACGATCCTTTAACCACCCATTGTTATCGGGGGCATTCATCTTGCGCGAGCGCTCGATGCCGATGGGTTGCAACGGTTTACGCTGTTCGTCGGCGGCGCCCACATGCGGCGGCTGCATCTCGCCAAATTGCATTAGGGGCGGTTTGGGCGAAAGTGTCGGCGAGAGATTGCCGGCGTCGTACATCGGATCGTTGGCGTGCCCGACGAGCTGTTGCAGCGTCATGCCGGCCATGCCATTAATCAGCGCATGATGCTCGTTGGGGGGATTGAACTGCATCCACGCGTTCGGATTGTTCTGCTGTGTGTAGAGGTTCGGTTTGTTGAGCGCCGGCGTGAACATATTTCCGTAGCCGTTGTACATGCTATGATTCTGTTGCTGGTGCTGCTGCTGTTTGCCGTGGAAGTCGGGCGCTTTGGGATTCAGCCGCGAGTCCTGCCCGCCGGCTGGCGCGAAATTCAATGGTGGTGCGCCGATGGGGCTGGGGAACGACTGGAAGGTCGAACCGAGGCCGGAATCGCCGTATGACGGCGGCATTTGTTTGAAGAGATTACCGGCGGCGCTATCGCTGGCGTGCGCCATGTGCGCGCGATCGAAATAGTGATTCGCAGGTGGTTCGTTGTGGTTCTGGCTGGGTGGGCGGTTGTGCGGGATGTGGCTTCCGATAGGTGCGATTGGTGGCGGTTTCTCAACGTAGTGATAGCTGCTGTTCGGTGGCGTGGTGCTGTTGCTACTCGTCTTCGACGAAACCGGCGAGCACATCGCGTTATTACCACGATAACCAGGCGCCTTCGATGCGTCGATAGTAATCGGCGTCGGTTGTTCCACGTACTTAACGTTCTGCATTTGTGCACCGATGGAGGTGTTGCCACCGCCGGTGACGGCGGCGAAATTTTGCGGTTTCTGTGCATCTGGATCATGACGCCACATCGGACGCTTCTCGATATCATTAAAGAGAGTGTAAACGCTCTGCGTGGTTGATGTAGCAGTGGTCATCTGCACGTTATTCTCCTCCGCTTTACTCAGCACTGGTGGTGGGTTGGTAGGGGGCGTAGGGCTACAGGGTTGACTTAGCACTTGCGACTCGCTCGTAGTGATAACATGAGGGTGTGAAAACGCTTTCGCTGCTGGCAGTTGTGGCACATGCTGCATATTAGGCGGTGCCGAGGATGTAGGTGCCGGTCGAGAGCTGGAGTGCTTGGGAGACGACTGCGTAGACGCTTGCTGGGTATGATGGTGCGGGGCATTCGGACTAATTGGACCCGGCGTTGGTGCCACTACAGGTGGATTTAATCGAGGCTTAGATGGTATTTGCGGGGCAACCACTGGAGGAGCCGGTGCCAAAGGTGTAGTCACAACATCGCTCAATTTAGCTGCAAACGTACTACTGCTGGTGTTCGTATTCATCTTGCTCACAGGCGCTGTCGGTAACCGAACCGCTGCAATCGGTGCCGATGGTCGCACCGACGCAATTTTATCCTTATCACTCTGAGGCAAAAGTCGAGGTGCTGTGGCAACTCGAGTTGTCGACGATGTTGGCAGTCTAGGTTTAGCAGCGACAGTATTTGTCCTCACTGCCGCCTGGGCCATCGTGGTAATAGGTTTAGAAACTACCACTGAGGTACTCGCAGACGATTGACTCAGAATCAACGTCTTACCTACAACCTTCTTCGTACCAATCTGCGTCTTATCCCACAGGGTAGTAGCCACCGCAGGTGTTTTTGTCTTTGGCAGCATCTGCAAAATATCTGCATCTGGATCGCGAATCAAAACGGCGATCAAAGTATGAGCCTGTTTAGTCGCGTCAGCGGAACCCTTAATGGTGATAATTCGCTCTCCTTGACCCTTACTCTGCTTTTCCACTTCAATATGCGCACCGGTTGCACCGCGAATTGCATTAATGTTGCTCCCACCTCGCCCAATCACACGCGATATTGCGTTCAGAGGAACAGAGACTTTCTTTACGCCGGAATCGGATTGTGCTGGTTGTACCGAAGATTTTCGTACAACTTCCTTCCAACCTTCTTCCCGTTTGCCTGATTGTTTAGGGCTAGTCGAACTCGGCGACAATTTAATTTCTGGGTCCTTCTTCCTGGGCGTTGCAAAGATATCACTGCCGGATGGCTCGAACTCATCACGATCCGCTGGACTCTTGGTACAAACGGGTTCGTGGATTTGTTGCTGCTGTTGTTGCAACTGCTGTTGTGCTTGCAACTTCTCCTTACGCAATTCATTCTTGGTTTTTTGTTTTTCTTTCTTGCTTTCAGGTTTATCAGTTTGTTTGGGGATGGATAATTTCTCTTTAATAGATGTCGAGGTTGTGGTATTTGTTGTTGCAATCGTAGCTGCAGTCGCCGCTGTGGTAGGCGACAATCCTGCAGAAGAGCCAATGGTTGTCGGTTTCTTTTTCTTCTTGTCTTTACGCTTCTCTTTCGATTTGACATCGTTGCTGGAGCAGCTGCCCTGACTGTTCGCATCGATACCGCTGTCACCCTCTTCCTTATCGGCGGAATGCTCCACGACCACCAACGGTTCTTTCTCCTCCTCCTTGTCATCGTCGTCGTCGTTCTTATCCTCGTAATACTCATTCTTCTTGTTTTCCTCAAACAGCTTACGTTTCTCCTCTTTCTTCTCCAACTTCTTTTTCTTCTTGCGTTCACGTTTGCGTGCTGCGGCTGCCTTCTTCGACTCCTCGCGATTCTTCTCCATGTCGAGTTCCTCCAGCAGGATCGACGCATTTTTGTTCGCCTTTGCCGCCTGTGTCTCCTTGGCTGCACGAATAATCTTAATGCACTCATGGCATTTATCCAGTAGTTCGTTCTCCTTTTCGCCGACGGTGGTCATGTAGCGAATCATCTCCTGGTCGCTGGGGAACTGCGTCACATGGTTGACCATCCACTTGACGACTTTAACGTGGCCTTTACGATAGGCGGCCATCAAACAGGAAACCTTTCGATTGTCCTGCGAATCAATATCAGCACCGAGCCCATGCAGTAGCTCGACGACGTTCAGATGACCTCCGTTAGCTGCCAACCACAGCGGTGAATTTCCCTTTTTGTTCTTCACCTCGACAGCAGCGCCTCGATTAAGGAGTAAATCAACAAAACGCACATGCCCCTTATCAGCGGCAATAGTAAGTGCTGTATCCCTCGAAGAAGGCACCGGCGTTGCGTTCACATCAGCGCCTTTATCAAGAAGGACTCGACCTACATCGACGTAGCCACCACTGGCTGCCTCCATTAAAGGAGTGAGTCCGGTCTTGGCGCGATGCTCTACGTTCGCCTTCCTATCTAGAAGCAAACTGACAACTTCATGTCGGCCTTGGAAACATGCCAGCGTCAGCGCCGTGTTGCGATTCGTTTCAATCTGCGCATTGATGTCGCTACCCATATCCAGCAGGAGCTTAACAGCTGCTGTATGACCATTCATAGCAGCTAACATCAGTGGTGAAATGCCCAATTTGCTTCCGGTGCGTGAATTTATCTCAGCACCATGTTGTAGTAAGAGTTTGATAATGTTAACATATCCTCCGGAGGCGGCTAAACTCAGCGGTGTATAGTCAGAGACGTTTCGATGCTCCTTGTTCGCATTACGATTCAACAGGATCTCTACGACTTCATAGCGCCCACCAGAACAAGCCAAACTCAGCGGCGTATCCTTGGTGCGCTCCGACTGTGCCTCAATGTCGGCGTTGTGCTTCAGCAGTAGTTCAACGACCTTCTCGTGGCCGGCGGTCGCGGCGAGGATCAGCGGAGTGAAGCCCTTCTTATCGCGATGCTCAATATCAGCGCCATGTTGTATGAGCAACTCGACAAGCTCTTCATGACCGCCGGCACACGCGAGTGTCAACGCCGTATCGTGGTTGCTCTCCGTCTCAGAGTCGACGTCCATGCAGAACGTCGCTTGATCGGTGGTAGGGCAATGCACGGCCACGGTGTCACCATACTGCGAGCCGATTACATTATTGGGATCAATCAGCTTCTTCTTCTGCACGTTGCGATACAGATAGCGGTCCTTTTTCTTGGTTGTAGTGGTGGTGTTGTCCACGGCAACGGCAGTTGGCTTCGCCGGTTTCTTGGCGGCGGCTGCAGCAGCAGCGGCCTCCGCCAGCTGCGCCTGTGTCTGCGTGGCAGCTTGCACCTGACTGGGGTGGGGACTACACGACACCTGGCAGTAGTGGTTCGTCTGCACGATGGTTGCCGGACCGATGTGCGTACACGTAGCGGGTGGAACACAGGTGGATACATCCACACAACTGGGCACTGCTGCTTCCGTGCCTAGATTGATCGGTACCGTGGACGTCATCGCCTCAGTGCCCGTGCCTATTTATCATCGTCATCAAGATTAACATTGGGTTCATATTTCCTTCTACCCTAATTATATTTAGTTAATTTTACCTAGTGTATGTTGCATCAAGCTGATATTCGCTTGAAATCCTCGACAGAAGGAGCCCTTGCGGTTGAGCGCCGGTGGCATGGCTGCTGCAGTGGCATTATTCCCCACAGCCTGTAGATATTGTTCATATGGATCAAAAGTGTGCTAAAACAAAATGTGTACACGTTTTTTTCCCTCGATCGCCCAGAAAGCTCACTGAATATTGGTACTAATTGTTAAGCAACCCTCGCATGCATACACACTTACTCACCCACACAAATTTCACTCGAAGTGTTAGTTCACATAAAGCTAGATTAGTTTGGAATCTGTCACACAACATCTTCACAGCAAACTTGACACACGATGCAATGAGAAAGAGAGACTTAGAGGGTTCGGATTGAATTTATCGGGATGAGTTAAGAACATGAGAGAACATTGCTGCAAAAATGCGATTGGTGACGAAACTGGAGACGAAACACGAAAACCTACCTGCACGCCAGCTAAATCGACTCCGTGATTCGGCACGGCAAAGTACTCTACGCGTGAAACGTCTCCATCATGATCATCATTCGCCAAATCGTGCTCGTGTTGAGTGTCTAACGACGCGAGCATACTTTCATCCAGAGATTCAGGAAACTGTGTCGTCACCTGCAAACGCCAACAGTTGAAGAAGCACACTCGCTCGACTTTCGATTGATTGCTTGGATGGTACTGTGAGAGGATGGGGTCGAAAGGGGTGCAAACAACAGCTAAACATGCAGTCCGGCAATCAATAAATGAAAAAAGAAAAAGCAACCAACGTCTAGGGTTGGATACATACCGGCGAAGGAGCGTTCTGCGAATGTTCGGCGCCGAGGTTGTAACACTGAAGGTCCTCGATAATGTTATCCGCCAGCTCCTTAGTGCGCTTCTCCATCAGTTTGGTGGCGCTCTTGAAGACGTAGTCGAGATTTGTTTTCTTGTTCGCTTGGCTGCCGGCAATGCCGGTGGCGGGCGGTGCCGTCGACGTGGAGGCGGAGGCCGACGGCGACGAGACTAGCGCGGCGCGTATCAGCGGATGGTTGTGCAGATCCTGCAGAAAGTTGGCGGTCGTCAGCTTGTTGTCGGGCGCCTCTTCGGCGGCTGCGACCGCCGCCGAGATATTGCCGAGCGTGTCAAGGTCGAGTGGGTAGAGCTGTTTGCCGCCGTCGATGGCGGCAGTGGCGGCAGCGCCGGCGGCGGTTGTAGTTGCCGTGGCGGTCGTTGCCGTGGGTGCGGCGATAGGCGCACTGCTCGTCGTCGTTGTCGTTGCGTCCGGCAGCAGGCAGGTTGGTATTGGTACCTGCGACGGTGGCAAGCCATGCTGAAAAGAGTAAACCTTTCGCACATTCTTGCCCTCCTTCTTCGAGACGGCTTTAGCTTTCGGTCGATCGCTGATTGCGGTGTTCTGTTGAAGTTTATATCAAGCGTTAGTTAACTTTCCAATGCGTAGAAATATGTAGCGTAAATTTACCTGACTGACTTCGGTGTGCGACGCAAGGGTTTGGATTTTAATCGGATGTTGCGTAGAGAGACCTCCCAAAGGGGTGGCTGTTGTAATGAGAGGTGGTGTTTGGGCCCGACTGAGGGCAGTCAGCTGCGGTGTCACGGTCGTAATAGGCCCGAAGCAGAAAGGCGGCTGTTGATTTTGCGCCGTTTGGTAAATGAGGTCGGCGGCTTGCACTCCAGCATAGAACGCATTCAAGTCTTGTACGGGAAATACCGAACGTTTTCCGCCCATACCTGAATAAAACATTCAAAATTACAACAAATCGAATGAGAACATTTTTTAACGATTTATTGGACAAATCTAATGATAAAATCATTTGTCAAGTTTTTGCCCTTAAAAATAGTGTTGTGTGAAAGTATCAAAAACTTACCATCATCCTGAATGTCGATGTCGATAATGGACCTATGCGGCAGTGGTGCATTGTTGGCAACGGACTGGTTGTCGTCCTGAGGCACTGCTAAGGGCGAAAAGATCGGCGCTGGCGGCGGTGGCGGCTGCTGTTGTTGCTGCTGCTGTTGTTTACCACTGAATTCCCTATCCACTCTCTGCAACAACATATTGCATTCGACCTGCTCGTAACCACCACCACCACAGATTGCAGTGCTGCTGCTGCACGGGGGCGAGTTGCTTACATGCAGTTCTTCGAGGATCTGCTGCTTCTGCGTGCCCTCGTCGGCGAGTGCTGGAGGTATCTGGATCGGTAGCTTCTTGCGGTTCTTCACGTAGTCGAGGATGCTCTTCTTCTTGTCGATGAGGCCGGACGTGTGGCCCTGCTTGGCGAGGAACTCCATCGTGGCAGTGGTGGCGGCGTACATGTCGGCATCCTCGAACTCGGTGAATGTCAACGGCTGCGTACGCACCTGCTGCGCCTCAGCGGTGGTGAGCGTGGCGTCGAAGATGACGTTCACGCCGGACGTACGCGCACTGCCTTTGTTGAGGTCCTTGCACGCGCCGCCCGCATCCACTTGTCTGCCCGGCGACGTGCTCAGTTGGGCGCTAAAGACGCCTTCTTCGACGGGGACGATGCGCACGGCCTCTGGGACTTCCTGCAAGACAGCTGGAGAGAAGTCTACTGAAGGAAAAATACAAGTTACCTTTATGGTCTACAAAATAATAGTGGAGAGTAGAAATACCTGGAGCCGATTGTAGGAAATTCATTCGCGGGGTGGGGTGGGCGTTTGGTAACGGCGAAACGTGCCCGGGTAGCATGGTGGCTGCGGTCGCAGAGGGTTGATTCATCAGCATCGAATGTGGATAATCAAGCAGGAGTTGAACGACGGTGGTATGCCCGCCTTTGGCGGCCTCAATCAACATGGTCGAGTTATCCTTGAGCTTGTGATTCGGATCGGCACCGTTGGCCAGCAGCAATTCGACCACGTTCAAATGGCCGCCGGCGCATGCCAGCGACAGCGGCGTGTGGTCGTTGTTGGTCGTCTGGCGGTGGACGTTGGCGCCTTTGGAAATCAGGAACTGCACGGCGCACTGGTGGCCGGCGCGGCACGCCTTCATCAGTGGCGTTCGCCCACCCTCCGACTCGTGCTCCAGGTCGGCGCCATATTGCAACAGTTTATCGACGACGTCCGTATGCCCATTCTCGCAGGCGTAAGTCAGCGCCGTGTCGCCTGTCTGTGTCTGCGCGTGCACATTGGCGTTCTTCTCCAGCAGGTACTCGACCAACTTGAGGTGGCCTTCCTGTGCCGCCTCCATCAGCGGCGTGGATGCGCCTAGCTCGATGTCGGCGCCCGCCTGGTAGAGATAGTCGGCCACCTCCGTAAACCCGCCGCAGCACGCCAGCGTCAGCGCCGTCTCCTGTGTCTCGTCCGTCTGCGCGTTAATATGCGCACCCTGGTTCAACAGCAACGCCACCATATCCTCGTGACCCTCACGCGCCGCCTCCATCAATGGCGTATACCCTTCGTCGTTCACCTCCTCGATGTTGGCGCCACGTTCGATGAGCAGCATTGCCAAATCAACATGACCACCGCAGGCAGCGAGCGTCAGCGGCGATTCGAAGCTGTCCGTGGGCATGTTCACCTGCGCGCCCGAATCAAGCAGCAGGCGCGCCACCTCCACATGCCCATCCATGGACGCCTCCATCAGCGCCGTGTGCATCTCGTCGGTCTTGTGCTCTTGATCGGCGCCGGCTTCGAGCAGGAACTTCACCATGTCGAGGTGGCCCTTGTAGCAGGCCAGCGTCAACGCAGACTCTTTGAACTCGTTCGAGTGTGTGTTGATGCCGGCGCCGTGCATGAGCAGGATCTTCGCGAGCCCCACGTGGCCGGCACTCGCCGCTTCCATTAGCGGCGTGTGGCCGTTCTCGTTGTGGTCCTCGACGTTCGCGCCCTTCTCGAGTAGGAACTTGACGACGTCCTGATGCCCGCCGGCACAGCCGTACATTAGTGGCGTGTTGCCGGTAGTCGACTGCGCATTTACCTCGGCACCGTGCCGCACCAACAGGCGCACGATGTCGAGGTGACCGGCGGACGCCGCCTCCATCAGCGGCGTACATTCGCCCTTGATGCCCCTATCTTCAACGTTTGCATTCATGGCTAAAAGAACCTGTTGAAGAAAAAGCGCTTAATATCATCGAAAATCGCGTGTATCCTCACAGGAAGACTAACACTTACTTGTGCCAATTCGTAGTATCCAGCACTGCAAGCCAGCGACAAGAGACTCTCGCCCTCCTCGGACGTCTCGTGCACGGAGCGCCCCTCGGTCAACAACTTCTTCACCGTGCACACATCCCCGTCCGTGCACGCCTCCACCAGCGAGGTCTTCTCCGGCTGCTGCGGTTGCTGATTGCCGGCGGTTGTGTCGGACCGCATGCGCGTGAGTGCGGCGGCTGCCTCGTCCAGTGCGCTCGACACGCTCGATGTAAGGCGGCGAAGGACTTCCGGATCGGCTAGATGTTTACCATCCTTGGTGGCGAGCTGACCAATGCCGGCCGCCTGTAGCAGCTGCTCGATGCGCGCCTGGGTGATGGGGTCGACGGTTCGGTTCTGCTGCGCGTTAATGAGGAACTTGGCCGCCTCCAAAGTGTTGTCACTTTCGTCAATAACGAAAGACTCCACCTGCAAAATTATCAATTTTTACTTACAAACATCCTTTTTTTATTTTTTTTTTTTTTCGATACTTTCGATACTCGTATCGATATTTTTGAGTTTTGATACCGTCAGTACTGAAGAATATCGTTAAAGCCTAAAATTCCTAGCTGATATTCTGTTATTACTGACAATGTTGATTTACTACCAAATCGTAAAAATTCTATAACGCTACATAAAAAGTGTATTCATAACGAAAATTCGCACACTTAAAAACGTGTATTGCAAATAAACAGAATCTCACTGACGCATGACGACATGGAATTTCAATGTTTCATAGTTCGATTATGGCGCACTGTGCGGGGCGATGTGCAGCGTACACATCGTTCTCATTACACCAATAAATAAATATTTCAAATGGCGACTTTCTCTCGGTCACAGCACTTCCATCTCCTCCTCCCTCAGAAAAAAAAATACACACCGCACACCATCGTTGCAAGAAGAACGGAATGCGATCGCGAAATGCAAACTCACGCCGTAGAATAACATTCTATTGTTGTAAGAGACATCAGCAATTCGCAACACCGAAGATAAGCCGCCACAAACAACCAAAAACAGAATCAAGGAAAGCATGAAAAAACCTCATACATCCATGCATAACTGTAGTATCATTTCAAGCATCTTCATATATAAAAATGCGCCTGCTATTATCACGCATTGACAATTAGAACAGCTGAAATTAAATTACGCATGAATTAGGGCCGCGTACGCAGTGCAGTGCAGACACCAAACCAGATACTTTTTATTGTCAGCATCCGCATTTATCGGAATGTGTGTTGCGTGATGCCACTCATTGTGAATCGCTCTGTTCCCATTAAACATGAAAATCATTTCGACAAGATGCAAACTTGTCTTGCACGCAGTTGAATATACATATGAATCCATTTTCGGCAAAACGACGTACGTAAAAAAAGTTGGTGAGAACATGAAAGACGACCTTGTTTTAAGAAATATTCTGCAATCGGAGTAAACATTTGCTTCAGCCATGTGTTGGCTTCAATTTTAACATATTTTGACTAATATCAAGTTTTCTTTCTGTGTCTGTATCAATATTGTTGTAATTGTTGCTAGAAACCTTATACCATTTGGTTTATCGAACACTAGTCTAGTCTAATTCATCGAAACTATTCCATGTAGCCCGGGCCCAATTATGAATTTTTCACTAATGTATTTGAACCTTCACCTTATTTAAACCACAATGCTGTCTGTTGCGTTCCATGCGGTCCGTGCATGCATGCCTTGCACGTACGTTGTGAATTTTTTTCACAACATACTTGTATTTCAATAACATTCACTCAAGCGTCACATAACAAATCTGGTTTAAACAAAGTTGCAACAAAGTTATCAAAGCACCTGCACAGCACATACACAATCGATATGCTTGTGGCAATGAATAGTGGATCTCAACCTAACGGAACCGAATTTATTGAGTGGAAGAATCGTGAATCATAGTTCATACAATAACGTTGGACAGTTCCTACGGAATCGAGCATAAAAAAGGTTGTCATGACTTGGCAGAGACACGATTCAAACCACTGATTGGACAATTGTTGCAATTCTCACGCCGTCTAAACAATTCCCACTTGAAAAAATTCCATCAAATGCCACAAATTAAATCTCAAGCCATAAAGGTTACAATGAAACTGTAATTTTTGCAATTTTAGTCCATTTTATGTCTCAATACTCAAAATGTTCATTTATTGAATGAAAACATAATATATATAAACAGGAAAACGCCTTCATTTTCTAAAGTGTATCTAAAATGTGATGAATGCCACACCTAGAAGACGCATCGGAAGCAAGGAAGACAAAGATAACCGGAAAAACGACAGTAGTGTAATATTCTTAGTCACAACCTTTCCGGAGACGTTCTAACGCCAGTGTAACGTATTTATGTAGAATTGACTTTAAAATAACTTCCAGTATAAGCCCACGCCCTGTTATGCCCTTAAAGGGTAATTTTGTTAATATATATATAAAATTTTCAGTACTGATAATTTTAGGTATGGAAAGTATTAAAATTTAAAAGTATCGTTATTAAAGTTTAGAATAACAGTATATAACAATTCTATTTTCCATCTTATCAAAATCGAAATATGTATACAAACGTATAGACTTATACATATCTCGGGTTAAGATAATGAGCGAACGATATTGTCAAATTTCAATGTTTTCGACAAGTTAACAATAATAATAAGATTAAAAGTTTCGATATAAAAGTGTCGATATTTTCGATACTTGTTTAAGTATCGATATCTTCGATACAAAAGAGAATAAGTTTTCAAGTTTTGATACTAAAAAGTACCAATATTTGCAAGTTTGGGTACCAATGAGAATCGATATTTTTTATGCCAAAATGATCAATATTTGCGATACCAAGAAGGAATCCAGCCATGTAATCGCTTCAATTTTAATATTTTTCACTAATATCAAGTTCAATTAAATGCACAAATAGGTTTCTACAACACTTTCTCTCTATATCTGTAACAATATTGTTGATATTATCTTTGTCAAAATAATTGATATTTTCGATGGCAAGAAGGAATGACACTTTTTGTTGTTTTGGGGTTAGGTTAGGTTAGGTTAGGTTAGGTTAGGTTAGGTTAGGTTAGGTTAGGTTAGGTTAGGTTAGGTTAGGTT